>LR539112.1:630139-665561 GCA_900536315.3 Caenorhabditis becei
CGGGCAAATAAATTAGGGAGAGAACAAAATGAGCTGGGGACGGGCGAGCAGGTTAATGTTTGTGGGAAGTTGGGCGGGCCACGTAGAAGATGGTGGCGGAGAGCGCGGTGGCGACGATGGTTCCGATTCCGAGGAACGAGGCGAAGCCGATCGGAGTCAGGCAGATTCCGCTGCTGGACACGCGACGACGGGTCTCTTCCTCGGAGACGAGGGCAGCGGCTTCTGGCGTGGATGGGTTAGCTCCCTGCAAGAATAAGATTCCGAATTCTGACCACGTCATGCGGATTAGTTACCTCGATGATGTCCAAAGTGCTGAGCTCGACTCGCACGTCGAGGATTCCTTCGTTCTCTCCGAATGATCTCTTCTTTCTGAGCAGTCTCAACTGAGCCAAAGTGGCACGAGCTGGAGCAGCAGCTGGGGCAACGGCTGGAGCGACTGCTGGAATGGCGGCGGCTGCTGGAGAGGCTGCTGGGGCAGCTTCAGCTCCTGCCTGGGCGATCGGGGCGGCGGCGGCATGAGCTCCTCCGGCTCCGGCTTGCTTGACGGCTCCGAATCCTTGTGGCTCTGAGCATGTTGGCCGAGCACACTCGCTTCCTGGATCCTTGATAGTGATGGAGATCTGGCACTGGTAGAAGAGCTGCGAACGGTCGGCGTATTTGTAAACGTGAGCCTCCTGACCGGCCATCAAATCAGTTGGGTACTCCAAGTTGTTGAGCAGGAACTTGTCAAGGGCGCATCCTTCTTCGTTGAGAATCTGGACGGTGTCACCGTTTCCGTCATCGACAGTGCACGAGTGGACGACGGCGCAGAAAGTATCGGTGGTCTCGGAATCGCAAGTCCACTTGTGGTAGACCTGTTGTCCGATGGTGGCGAACTGAATTGGCTGTCCGGATGGTCCTCCGTCAAGGATCTCGTACTTGCACACAGGCATCGGCACGACCTGGGTCTGGAAGGCGGTCGTCAGATCGGACACCTCGATCTGGGTCGAGACGGTCTTGTCGGACTCCATGTAGAAGCATTGGATACGGTAAGCACTGAAATTTCAAAGAAGTCACATTTTGGTCCCCCGGCGAGAGAATTCAATAAGCATGAAGATTTGGCATTCTGCTGATTCGAATTCCGTCATTCAAATCCGAAAAAAAGCGAAAAAGGCAATTCTATTATTAAATGTGCATTCGAGCGATTTTCTAATTCGTGATGATCTGGCAGCGAGGGCGTTTTGAAGAACAACTGACTCACTGCCCCGGGGAGAATCTCTTCTAATATTCAATGTGTTTGCCTTGTTTCTTCTAGCCCACGCTCGCGCGATTCTTGACGTACCGATCAACTTTCGTGACGAATTGAGGGTGGAATGAGATGACGACGGTGGTGGAGACGAAGACTCCCTTCGGGTTCAGAGATCTGGTACGGGCAGTGTTGCAGGAGTCGAATGGAAGCTCGATTCCGGCGACCTGACGGCCTCCCTCATCGGAACGACAGCCGGCCTGATCGTAGAGTCCCTTCACGTAAACGTGTCCCTCGAATGGGTTACGCGTGTTGAAGTTCACTGTGGAAAAGAGGAAAAGTGAGGGAAAGATCGGTGAGAGGTACCGGTGATCGAGTTGGGTCCACATTCGACCTCTGGCTCGCCTTCCACGTTATTATCGACTGGAATTGCTGATACCGAGAAGATTAGAACAGCGAGACAGATGATCGGTTTCCACGTCATCTGAGAATGGAAGGAATGAATGAGCAATCGGAAAGATCGAGAAGAGAAAAGAAAAGTGTTGAGGATCAAGCCGAGAACAATAGTTGTAACGAAGAGAGAGATGTGTTAGGAACAACGGGATAATGTTGGTATTTGGATGCTTATTTGTCGGCTGCCGCGGGCAGAAGACTAGACGATTAAGGAGCGGAATAATATCAATTGAGAAACGACGTCTTTATACCACATCTACAGTAATGTATCATTTATAGCTGGTTCTTGCTCGTCCCCCTCTCCGCCCAGCTTGTTCGCAAGAAACTGGGCGCGCCAAGGCATATCGCGCCAACTGGATTACTGTGTTGTTACCACTTTCCAATCTCTAATTAATCATTTTAATCTGACACCCCTTTCTGCAGCTTCTCTCTCTATTTTCGGGGGACGAGTCACTGGATCCATCGAAACTGTTGTTTTATTGTTTTCTTTTCGTGATCCCCTCTGCCATTCGCCACTTATCGCCGCTTCTGATCTCCGAACGGCTTGTCCCTGCGAGTACAACACAAACATGACAACTCATCTCTGGGAGTTCCTTGTCTGGAAATGACGTGATGAGCCGTTGTCTGTTGCTCCGACCAGCAGCACAATGTTTTGTGTCCTTGGAGAAAATAGCAACACACATGTATATACAACCTGGTGCTCAGGTGATGCGGATGTTCTCAAAACACGTGGGCTGCTCGTTGTATTTTGAGCAAGATTTCAAATTACTCGCAATGACAGAGAACCAAACAAACTCTGGACCATCAAACCAAAAGTACATCTTTCCCGAAATAACCTCCCGGACCCATGCTGGCTAACCCTAATTCCAATTCCTCTCCAATTTTATTGCCCTGCCGAATGGTGTCAATGGAACCGACCACTCGAGTAAACTTTTAAACGATCCCCTCTAGTTATCTCTGTCATTAAACCAAGCCAATCATCCGGCAGATTAGCTTCCCAAGTGTTCGAATGATGCAAGTAAGCCCGAACCGGTCTCTCGATCGCGAGTGACCCCTCGCCATGTCCCCCTCGGCATCAAACCACAGCTCATCTGCAACGGCTACTACGCAACTTCCGGCTGCTCAATTATCACCCTCCCCCCGTGTTTTTCTTCCCGAAATGCTACTTCCGGACACCGAGGTCCTCACGGCGACCCGATGCGTTCCAAGTTGTTTTGATCTCCGTTGTTGTCGTACTCAAACGTTCTGCGCGCATTGCATTCTTCGGACTGGTTTGCGATCCCTTGGATCGTCGTCATCATCACAGTTCGTCTGGAAAGTCATTGACACTGCCAATCGGCTACTTGCCGCGCGGAACACCAACACGACGACGGAATGACCGTTTCACAATGATGGAAAGTTCAAGCATGTGGACCCAGTTCTGACAAGTTTCGAAGTTATGTCTTGTTTTGTTCGTTTAACGAGTAGCCAGAAACTCTCTCCTCCAATTTAGTTCCTCTTTAGTTCCGCTTCCCCATCGTCTGAGAATCTGAAATTCCAAAAATAACACCTCGACACAAACTACCTAACAAAGGAGCCGGTCACTTTGTTGCTCCAATGTTGGGAATTACGTCTCTGGGGGCACTTCTGGTTCTTAGAAATCAATTACGCACAGTCTGTACGTGCGAAACTGCAAACCGCTGGGGACGTGACGTCTCCAGTTTTGATGATCTTCTAGGTTCTCTCCTGTGGGTAAGCGTTAAATGGCACTTTATCAGAATTCCCGAACCTTCCAAGACGCTGAGTGTACAAGATAAGAACGGATCAGGCTTGTATGATCATTCCTGAAGACGTCATGTCGTTCAGAAGATCCTGTGAAACAGTGCGCTGAAATGTTAAATCCCTCCCTCTTCCGTTAGCTCCCGTCACTCAAAGTTGCAAACTTCTCTTCCCCTCCACCAAATGTAGACTACCGTAGTATTCAATAATCGTTGGTTTGCGAGAAAGTTCTCAACTTTGCACACTCCGTTTAAAATGATGCCATACATATTTCGCTGAACTTGAACTTGGACGCATTCGAGTGGAACTCGCCGCGATTTCCACGCTCCCCCGTTGGACACAGATACACCCAGGTTCAAACTATTTCTTCTTTTCTCCATGTTGACCACCCCCTCCTCGACATTTCGAAATCCGGGAGCTCTATTCGCAAAGCGGAACTAACAACTCACGAAGGAGAAGAAGGGTGTAGGAGGACATTAATGCGAATTAATTTTTAGTCCTTTAAAACATCGATCCTTTGCGGGTGGAGAGTCAGAAAAAGGAAGCTAAACACGGATAGCATGCAGTTTCAGGGCAGCAATTAGGGCGAGCCGAAAGTGACGAGAAGACGCTTGAGAATGACGTCTTCAGGAGCGATATCTCACATTACGATCACTTTTTAACAAGTCTGAAGGCGCTAATCAGATGATGTCAAGGCGCGGAAGTGATTCGGAAATAGGTTATTTGCAGAAACAGAAGAGGTGGCATTAATGAACGCCCACTGGAAGAAGGAAGATCGAAGACGAGGTCAGACGCAAGCGATCGGTGGTATTATCCCCGATCAGGGGATGAATAAGCGGTTCAAAACATTCCAGAGCTTCCCGAATTTTGTTCCGGATTCTCGTTCCAGATGTGTGTTTTGACGTAAGCATCGTCAGTACTCAGATTCCTGGTTGGAACTGTTTCGGAATTGAAAACATTCAGAAATTGAGAAGGTATCCTGAAAAATCTTAAACAAGTAGTTACCGTAGAGCCTGGATCCATCCGAACTCTGCAAACCTTCTCCCACTTGAACCCTTCCACAACAGGAACCAAGTTTCAGCTTCAGAGACTCCCTCGTTAGCGAGAATGTCTGTTCTGAAGTGCACATTGGCGGAAATTCCTCTAACCGTGTTATCGCAAACGAACTCGGATGACACACGAGTCCCGCGTTGCGCCACCTTGTCACATCCTCTAATCAGCTTTTCCGATTTCTTATTTATTTCCTTGTTGTCTTTTTTCGACGCGCGACATGTTTTCCATGTTTCCATCTCAATCTGAACCCTTCTTGACGACGTAAGAGTTTGTTATTTCTAGAAGAACAAAACAAGAGAACTGAAGAACAGTGGTGAGCGTAGGCTGTCCTTTGAGAACCTTTGAGTTCAGCATTAGCCCCCGGTCATCAAAAACAGCCGGGCCCAGACTGGAGCCGGACCTTGTGGGCTCAATCCCGAGAAGCTTTAGACACTTCTTGACACTTTCTTCCGAGAACTATTCCAACCGGAAGGAATTGGGGGAGCGAATTAGCGGAGACTTTCTCGGCTATGAGCAACTTCCGATCGGGATCGGACTCGGACTCGAGACGATCAAAACACTGACAGCACGTGGTGCTTCTTCAGACAGGGAACGATCCTCTTGTGATCTCCTCCTAATGAGGATCACGCGAGTTCCATTCATCGTCGGCTATTTGCTATTTTGGAGAGTTGACTGTGGTTCTGAATAATCTTTGAGATGTTCCTCGTAGTCGAATATTTTGGGAGAGAATATAAAAGCGCCGAAAACAGTTGGAGACTGATGTGACAGTGGCCCTATTCTGAAGGACGATGTTTTCAGGACGTGCAAACATGTGAATGTTGCAGAAACGTGGCATTACAAATGTTCTCGTGCTAACACAATTAGACGATAGTTCTCTGAAAATATCCTGAAACGATCAGAAAAAGAGGAATCCGCTTCTTTTTCAAGGATGTTTAGTGATTCCAGTCGTGTGAATATTCGTCTCCTCAGGTGTTTACCGTCGAAATGATCTTGCACTGGCGGGACACAACCTCCCGCCAAGTAGGCCCTTCTGAATAATAAACGAGCTTGAGCTTAGAACATGTGTTGAGGAGACGAATGTGCTCAGAATAGCGGATGTGCTCCTTCATCTTCCAAAAGACATTTATAGCAACTGGGAACTTATGGAAGTGGTCTCAAAAAGGGGAAATGAATGAGAGGGTGGAAAGTATAAAACAGGGTATGCACGTCATTACAACTGATTCGATTATCGGGCACAAAAGAAGGGGGCTCTTCGCTATTTCCGTCGTGTGCGTCGGCTGGAAATAGTTCGGCTTCTGCGCGGGACGCCCTTCCCAAAGACATTCAGCTGTTATTGTGCGAACAAAAAATCCCAGCAACAAACTTCCGCGTTGTTATTACACGCCACGCGACCCGGATACGGCCACCTGAGCCTTAATTAGGATCGAACGGCGGGGGTTAAGATGCAGACAGGCGTGCTCCCGGAAGGAGGAACCAGGAACAAGGAAGGGTTGAGCCAACGATAAGAAGGATCATCCCCGGCACTTCGGAGGTTCAAAAATGATGTGGTTCACGATTGTTTTGTGTGACTGTCTTCTGATGATTTCGATTATGACGTCTTTTACGGAAAGTTGTCTGAAATTGAAAACGGAATGTAGACTCCCGGGTACGAAGTGACACTGCACTCTCATCTCCGTTTACTTCCTGGCCGCAAAATATGAATCGTCAGAATGCATTGACCTATGTCTTCCTGATAAATAACTGCGAAACGGATACAAAACCGACGTAATTTGTGAAGACTACGTAGGTCGCCTGGGAGAATTTCGAGGCCCGCAGCGTGATCGAGCTGACCGGAACAAAACTAAGTACACGAAAACAACGGACTTTTCTCTGAGACCAACCAATCAGATTTCCTCTGTTCTGACCTACACAATCTTCGAAAATCTCCTGAGAAAGCTGGAAGATGATTGTAATGATAAGCTAGTTAGGGGGATGAGCGAGTAATCGGATGCGATTTGATAAGTCTGAAAACATTATGCGTGTTATGTTTTCGTTTCTACTCAAATGTCCTCGAAATTGCGCAATTTTTCGGCTACTTCGGGTCGAGGACAAATCCAACTTTCGGGTTGGCGACCTTTCCGCGCTTTCTAGAAACGGAGGGAGTAACGGAGATCAACATTTCATTCATAGAATTTATTTGGTTTTTCTTCTTGTCTGTAGTGTTTCAAAGAACACGGGGGTGACGTGATCCCTCGTATTTTAGGCCATGTTCTGAGAATGAATGACCGCCGGGAAGTTGTATTTCTTCCAAATTAAACATCGTCCATCAAGGATGAGACCCCGCGTGAGGAGACGTCATGACTCGAAGAAAAGCCTCTCCTGAAGACCATCAAAAATCTGAATTGCAGGAGAACGTCTCGAATCATCGACTCCTTCCTACTTCTTCTCTTCCGAACAAGCATCCTGAAACCTAGGGTAAGAAGGCCCGAAACGAGGAAGTGCTCTGGGCGTCAGTGCTCTCTTTTCGCTTCATTCTCGCTTATGTGTGTGGTGTGTATGCTGTGTGTGCGTCGCCGCCCAAGAGAGGAGAAGAGTTATTTTTTATTAGAAATCCCCGCCTGTTGGAGACTCCGCCCCTTTTCAGACCCGCCCGCCGCATCGTCGTCCGTTGGTCTGGAGTCGTCGTCGTCACACTGTCATCGACGTCTGAGCCATGTGCCACGAGCCATCCACGTCCTCCTCAGCGCAACCGCCGCAGCAGCTCTTCTTGGAGCCCGCGGACGCCGTAGCTACAGTACACTTTCTGTTCGACTTCGTCTTCCGAATAGGCACCCGCAGCCAACTCATTCTGTTCCTGCTCATGGCCCTCTTGATTCCGTGTTCAGGTGAGTGCTCCAGTTTTATTTTGCTCTTTCCAAGCGATCCCACTGCGCGAAGAACAAAAGCCCAATCGTAATTGCCACCCCCACCCACTATTATTTCATCCATCTATTCAACCCGTTTTCATTCTTTCCGGATTTAGAGCCTTGTGCCTTCTTCTTCTTTTATTTACTTATAGGAAAACAAAGCATTTAGCAGCCAGAGCGGTCCTCTCCAAACACGTCACTCAGACAAATTTAATCGCGGCCCCTGCGGGTCATCTGCAAATTGGGTCCCGAGAATAGGTTCCGTTTCGGCGATTCGTTGACTCATGATAGTCTGGGCCGTCAGGAACAAACAAATCATTCGGCGAGAAGTACTAAAAATGACAAATCAGGAAGGGCACTTGATAAGAAGTTGGCGCGACATTTCGACGGAACGAACCCTTCGTGTTGTTGTCTGATTCGTAATCCGCTGATCTTCCAAAGTTCTCCGGTGACATCTCTCTGTGTGATCTTAGTTCCCAAGACTGCTCCGCATTCCAGAATTCCAGAATTTCTGTGTTTGCATTCCCATTTATCTGCTCTAATCTGATACTTAGCGATTTCAAATGATGGGCCAGATAACAATTCTCGAATTGTGTGGGAGAATAACACGGATTTCGATTTCGTATCCATCTCTTAGTGTTTTCTGTCATTTCCGGGATTCTTTGATCTCGTATACGGTTTTGCATTGGTCACTGGCGGATTAGTCGACTCGAAATGAGCAGATTACTCCTCATTCACAACTCCGCGCAAATCCCCAATTTCTCAGGGACACACTGTACTTGCTCCACGGAGCAAGTGTTTTCTCTTCCGTGTTCGCATTCAACTTATCCATTATTAGCACATCATCGCAGGGACATCATGCGACGGGGGGATCCGCCATTAGTTATGAATAGTTTTCTCACAATGCGAATCAGTCGGAGCGAGATGACGTGAGATGAGTGATTCACGGGAATGAATCTGTTAGTTCCTGAACTGACCGGTGGCTTGTCTTCTCGTTTCTTCCTGCTCCGTTGTCGCCGACGCCGCCGCCGCCGCCATGACATTTCGGACCCCAGACGCGCGGTGAAGCGAAAAGGGTCCCGTATTGAGAGTGCGTGAGTGCATGGCACAACCCCCGCATTGCTTTGATTTCTGTTGATTCTATTGTCAATTTGCAGCCAAAGGGAAGTGCTTCAACACGCAGATCGGTATGAGCATCGAGGGAGGCAACTACCGCAGGATACGCAACTTTGAGGACCGAGCGTGAGTTTCTATATTTAAATTCTGTCGGACCGCGGGAGAGAGAGAGTGAAGGGTCTTCTGATTACGACTCATACACGATTCATGAGAGATTGGCGACGTCGGAATCGCTGATCAGATCAAAAATGTATATGTTGCAGATGTGCCAAAGAGTGCATCGAAGATTTCTCGTGCTTCGGCTACGAGTGGAATAGCGAGGAGAAAGTTTGCTACCTCAAATCGAGGAGCACCTCCGGGAAGTTGGTCGCCAAGCAGAACACTCTCGTCGGTTTTTGCCAGGATGATGGTGAGAGGAAGGAGTTTGAATTGATTGCTGGAATGTAAACTTGTTTAGAAGATGAGGTACGGTATCGCCTCCAAGATCATGTAGTAGTCGGACCAGTGATTCTGGAAGCGGATGACGTGCCGGATGGAGAGGAATGCAAGGACAACTGCATGAAGGTCGGAGCATTGTACTTCAGCTGGAGACCCAACGAGAACCAGATAAGCAATGTCGTACAAGAAGAGGAAGAAGAAGAGCCAGAACGACTTGGTAAGCTTCATGGGACCGGCTGCAGAACCTCATTGAACTGTTTCAGGTCACTGCGAATGCATCAGCACCATGAACGAGATTCGACTGGAATACGACGCCTTCTCGGGCTTCATCCCCGTACCGAAGCACAAGCACCGTCGGAGCATCTACCTGAGAGCTTTCGAGATCTGACTGCCGCCCCCAGAGCACAGTAGCCGTGTCACGTAGCCGCCTAGAGTTCTGTTCCGAACGGGTCCCTATGCTCATCCGCGTTCGTCCGTCCATTGCTTGGTACTATCCTCTCTTCGCTTCCTCTCCTCCCATCCCGTTTCTTCACTGCATAACGGTTACTTCCTTCCTATATTTACCTTCATTTATCTACAATCTTTATGAATCGCTTGAACAATAAATCGATTTGATCTTTGAAATTCGCAAAGAATTCCAGCCAACACCAACAAAGTACGTGTTTGTGAGAGTTGGGTGCTAATGAAAATGACGAATTCTGTTCAGTTTCTCAGAATCGCCTTGCTTCTTTTTTCGGAAGTGTGTGCGTTGATTAGCAAGTCAGAAATGTTCCAGTCGGATCAAAAGTTTCTCCTCATTTATCAGCACACGTCAGTGAACACGGAAGGCGCGCGCACACTCATCGCGAACTCTGATGCACTCGATGGTCAGAAAACGCGGAAGTAAGCCCCGATTCGGAAAAAGAAGGCTGAAGCCTCACTGAGCAGAAACATAATGAAAAGTTGTTTGTCTGTTGTGCTGCATTCAACACATCACTTTTGATCTCGACCCCCGAAACCTCGCATGATTAATCCCAAATGAACTGCTGATTCATAATGTTATAGATTATGTTTCCAGAAGGAATGACGAGAATAAGGGGACAAAAGTGCAAAAAATAAGATCAACTTCCTCTTCAAATCTCAACCGTTCAGGACCCTCGACTCGAACCAGCTTCTCTGCCCACTTCCTCTAATTACCTATCGTTTGGTCCAGTTCTGCCCACAACCTCCTTCACCATCATCCTCTACCGTCCGGCCCGACTCAACTTCGATCATAATTCGAATCACCGACCGGGTGTCGTTTATTCAAAACAGTGAGAAGAAGAGGGAGAAACGGGTTGCCCCAGGAGATAAACTGACGTCGAACTTTCAACGATCAAAACCTCCGTGCCTCTAGCTTCTTTTTTGGCGCCTGTCCTCGCTTCTGCCTCGTCGTCCTTCGTGTCCATCTTTCCTCACTTTCCCGTCCACTCTTTCTTTCTTCCAGCCCCATCCAATCCGGTTCTGGTCATCTCTTTATCTGAGGTACTGTCACGGTGTTATGCAATATGCGTCGCCCCGCCTCCTTGACTGTATAGACTTCGTCGCCCGCCGACCGCTTTTTCTGCCCTATGTCACATTTGCCATAGTTTCGCTTTCCGCGTCGCGCCGAATCATCGCCAGTGTCCGAAGAAGCCATGCGTCGGCTTGTACTCTACTTATTAGTGTTCGGCGGGACCATCGCCTCCAACATTCCGTGCGGAAAGTCGTTCATTCCGTGCGAGAACGACATCCTCAACCACCAACAAGACCTGCACAGTACCGACGAAGGTGAGCACTTTCTGACATTTCCAGCTCTAGACGAGCCAGATCGAAACCCGAGTTCTAAGCAAAAGCTTTTTTTAATCTCTCGAACATTCAAGAACGGAAAACATGCTTTCTGAAATATTTACTTCCTCGGACTCAACTTTCGGTTAGCGCCCATTCTCAGAATCCAAGAGGAGGTACTTTCTTAGTCGCACGTGGCCCGTTCCGACTTACTTCCGTTGGTACCCAATTTAGAACGAGTAAATAGATAAACAAAATAAACAAATTCTAGACAGACTGTGAACTAAAAATGGAGAGACAGTGCCCTTTCCAGTCCATTTCTCCTCTCACTTCATTTCCGTTGACCCCCATTCGTGTGCCTCTTTTAGGAACACCCCGGGCGGTATCGCCGGCATAGATTTAGTGGAGCGTAGGGCGCTTCTAGAAAACGTCATGGCTTTCCGGGTTGCGAGGGAGGTAAACGAGGCGAGCAGTAGTAGTGAAGGACCAGCAGTACTTTACGTGCAGAAACGCACGGCGGCTTGTTCCGAGGGCAAAGGACATACTACATCCAGTTCTATTTCCAGCTCCATTTGTCTCGCATCGCATCCCTGACGGTCTATTGTTTGTGGCTGCGAAGGAGGGAGAACGAGAATCATTGAAACTCTTCGACCATCGGGACGTCGCATTCCAGTACTCGGGACACCCGCTGTCCACCTCCACTTCACAGTTCACCCGCATTCACAAAGCCGACAAGAAAGCCTCCGATCGGAGTAGATCCGCGTTCACTTCGTTGGCTATCACCAAACGATTAACTGCGTAAGACCGGCTTGACTCGAACTGACTCACTATCTCGCTTTCAGACTGGGTCTTCGGGAACGGGAGCTGAAGTACGGACTGCCTCCGAACCAGATATCATCGACCATCTCCAACTGTCCGATCCCAACCATCGACCACTGCTTCGCCACCAATTACCGGTACGTATTCGTCATCCGCCACTGCAATCCTATCCTCCCAATTCACTTTTCTTTCGTTTTCCATTGCGCAATCTTATTGAGTAGATAAGCGCCGTTGTCGCTTTCAAAGGCAATCCAGTTTTCCTTTCGTCAACTTTCCTTCACTTTTTTCCAGATCATTCTCTGGCATTTGCAACAACGTGGCACATCCGGAATGGGGAGCATCGCACACTCCCATGGCTCGTATCGTCCGTCCGGACTACGCCGACGGAGTCTCCGAACCGAGGGCTTCGGCCGTCGCCACGAAGCCATTGCCGTCCGTCCGATCACTTTCTCTCACACTTTTCACTCCAAGAGGACAGGTTCGCAGAGGGCATCTGATCTTTTGAGCGTTCTCGGGGGGCACATGAAACTGAGCAAAAGAGAACTCGCTTATTGCTCAGCTGACCGACTTTTTTCGTTACCAGAAAAAGAAATATTCGAACATTTTGACGAGCGACATATTTATGGCGTCGTACGTGACTCTCCCCACCAAAAATCTCCAGACAAGGCTCGCGCCATTAATTTTTTCCTTTTATTGCGCCTAGCACGTGATGCGGATGTCTAACAAACAAAATTCGAAACTTGGATGATTCAACGGGATCTTGAAACTGCTGTTCAGGTTCACTCGGAAGTGACTACGATGATGGGACTCTGGATGCAACTGGTCTCCTCCGATATGGTCAACGTCGTCCCGTTCCAAGCAGTCAACGAAGGATCTTCGTCTGCACTGCCGTGTTGTAAAAGAGGGTTCAACCATTCGGAGTGTGATGCCATAGACATCCCAGCAGCAGATCCGGCGTACAGGTGAATCAATTAGAAAGATGACCATGCAACAGAAGACACATTTCATTTCCAGAACTAGATTGAACTGCATCCCTCACGCCCGATCAACCATCGCTCCAAGAGAAGCATGCAGACTGGGTCCACGAGAACAAGCCAACTTTGCTTCTGCCTACCTGGATGCTTCGTTCATCTACGGATCGAACATGGAAAAGGCGAAGCAACTGAGAACTTTTAGAAACGGTGTGAACACTCTCGAGACGAACTGACTGTGGAATATCGTTTCAGGTCAACTGAGAACTGCTGGAAGCATCGGAGAACTCCCTGCGACTGACGGGACCCTACAGTGCCAGGCAATTCACTCGAGATGCGCCCTCTCCGGATCCGATGAAGTTAACATCCTACCAAGTGTCGCTGCTCTTCACACTGTCTTTATCAGACATCACAACCGCGTCACTGATACACTTCGATCTCTTAACCGTCACTGGACAGACGATAAGCTCTACGAGGAGGCCAGAAAGATCGTCTCTGCTCAGATCCAGCATATCACCTTCAACGAGTTCTTGCCAGTTCTGATCGGAAGAGAGAACATGCGCAACTACGGACTCAACCTACACACCTCTGGATTCGACTCGAACTACGAGATGAACTTGGAAGGAACCACTTTCAACGAGTTCTCAGTCACCGTCCCATATTACTTCTGGGCTCTTCTCCCGTCAGATCACTCTTTCTCTGACTTCAACAATCCGTCGAAACTCTACGAGCAGGGACCCGTTCAAATCCTTCGTCAGGTCGTAAACACTAATATCTATCAGCCGACGCTTCGTGCAAATGACGAGGTGAAAAGCGGATTCCTGAAGGATAATCACGAGTTTGGATTGGATTTGATTTCGATTGCTCTGAAACAAGGAAGAGATCACGGAGTTCCGGGATACACTACACTGAGAGCAAGTTGTGGACTAGGAAGGGTAAGGGACACTGATTACGGACACGGAACTCAGCGTCTTTGCAGATTGCATCCTTCAACGATCTTCGAGAGATCTTCCTGCCCGAGGTCAAGTTTGAACAAGTTGCCTCAACATATGAAAGAGTAGAAGACGTCGATCTCCTAGTCGGAGTCCTTGCCGAGAAGCCTCTGAAGGGATCTCTCGTCGGACCGACAATGGCTTGTATCATTGGAAAACAGATGCAGAGAGTGAGATTTATTGATGTTTTCAACGTTAAACTGACATTTTCAGACGAGAAGAGCAGACCGGTTCTGGTACGAAAACTACTTTGCTCAATCCGGATTCAATGAGGCTCAGCTGGCTGAGATCCGAAACACAAAGTTAGCTGAAATCATCTGCGCTAATGTCGACATCCGCCGAATTCAGCGGAACGTGTTCTTCAGGGAAGATGTGTTTGAGTGAGTGAAAGTCAACTGACCGATGACAGGGTGTATCCGCGTGTTTCAGCAACATGGCCATCTCCTGCAACTCGTCTGTCCTTCATGGGCCAAACTTCGACGAATGGAGGGATTCTGAAGGAAAGCCAGTGTTCCCGATCCGACAGGAAACTATTGAGAAAGTGATCAGCTTGGCGAAGAAGAACTTGAAGGATCAGGAGAGAAGAGAGATTTCGAATTTGAAGCACAATCAGGGAAGATTCGTGAAAGGAGATCCACTGTTTGCCTACTCGAACATGATGAGAGCAAAGGAAGGAGCCAAGCAAGTGTCTCAGATCTCAGCCCTCCTCCTCGAAACGACCAAGCTTCTGATCAAGGGAGAAGGACTCGACACGGATGAACAGCTTCCGAAACTTGACACGAATACTCTCCAAAAAATCCTTCCTGACATCGACGTCACCTCTTTTGTCAACAACTACACAGCATTCCTCTCCGAAGATGGACAGTCTTCCCAGGAAGAGTGCAGTCCGAAGATGCTTCCCTGCGATCACACAACTCGATACCGTACCTTCAATGGATGGTGCAACAACTTGAAGTATCCCGACTACGCCAACGCATTCGCTCCCCTCCGACACTTGCTTCCTCCACAATACGACGATGGCTTTGATGCTCCACGCACTCGTGCCAAATCCGGAAGAGCTCTCCCGAATCCTCGTCGGGTTTCCAACTTGGTCTGTGAAGACAAGGATGTTTCCCATGTCAAATTCACTCACATGGTCATGCAGTTCGGACAGCTTCTCGACCACGAATTGACGCATTCTCCAGTGGCCCGTGGACCAAATGACGAGATTCTGAACTGCACCAAGTGTGATTCTCCTGAAAAGATCTCTGTGCACTGCATGCCAATCCGTGTGGAAAAGGACGATCCGTTCTTCCCGACCCACTACCCGAACGGAGAGCCGCGGTGTCTCCCGTTCGCCCGGTCCCTTCTCGGACAACTGAACCTCGGATACCGTAACCAACTGAACCAGCTGACCGCATACGTAGACGGATCGGCCATCTACGGATCAACAAAGTGTGAGGCAAAGAACTTGCGTCTTTTCACTCGCGGTCTGCTTAATTTCACGGACTTTGGACACGGACAAATGATGTTGCCGCAGGGAAACCAGGAGAAAGACTGCAGGTCGTCGCAGGAAAGAAGATCAATGCCTTGCTTTGTGGCCGGAGACGAGCGGAACTCGCATCAGCCGGGTCTAACTATCATGCACACGTTCATGGTCAGGGAGCACAACCGGATCGCCATGCAGCTTTCAGCTCTCAATCCACACTGGAATGACGACACAGTATTCGAGGAGACCCGACGCATCGTGGTCGCCGAGATGCAGCATATCACATTCGCAGAGTTCCTTCCCAAGATTATTGGATTAGACCTTCTCAACGCACAGAACCTGGTTCCGAAGAAGAGCGGATATTTCGGAGGATACGACGAGACTTGTGACGCTTCGATCTCACAGCCGTTCGCCACTGCCGCCTTCCGATTCGGTCACACGCTGATTCGTCGGATGTTCCCGAGAATGAACTACAACTACAAGAACATGAGCGAACCGGTGGATCTGGCACAACACTTCGGACACGTCGGACCGTTGTACGAACAGGAGAAGGGAGGTATGGATGCGATGTTGATGGGACTGTTGGGAACACCGTCAATGGCTTTCGACAGACACATCACTGATGCAGTCAGGAACCATTTGTTCATGAGAAGAGGGGAGAAGACGAGTGGAATGGATCTGATTGTGCTGAACATTCTGAGAGCTCGTGATCACGGAGTGCAGCCGTACAACGATCTGAGAGAGTACTGCGGGTTTAAGAGAGCAATGACTTGGGATGATCTGAAGGGAGAGATGGACCAGGACAACATTAACATTCTGCAGTCGCTGTATGAATCCGTTGATGACATCGACCTGTTCCCAGGACTCGTCAGCGAGAGGCCACTCCGAGGAGCCCTTCTGGGATCTACGATGTCTTGTATCATCGCGGAACAGTTTGGAAGACTCAAGAGATGCGATCGGTTCTACTACGAGAACGACAACAACGCCGCCAAGTTCACTCCGGCCCAGTTGAACGAGATCAGGAAAGTGAAACTGGCATCGATCTTCTGCTCGAACAGCAAGTATCTGAAGACAATTCAGCCGAATGTGTTCGATGTGACTGATGACTTGACGTTAGTGATAATGATAAGGACACTTTATCAGTTAACTGTTGGTATTTCAGGAATGCACAAGTTCCGTGTGCTGACATTCCACAAGTCGATCTGTCCCTTTGGAAGGAGAGGAGTGAGCCTCCTATAGTCTAAACTTTTATCCATTCACTATTTCCAGAGACGTGCGAGATGAATGGTCGGAGCATTGCACTGGGAGATTCCGTGCACATGACTCCGTGTGTCACGTGTACCTGTACTCTGGACGGTGTCACCTGTACGCCTACCAAAGTGGACAGTTGCGAGAAGCTGACCCACAAATACTTGCTCACCGACATTGCGAAGGACACATCCTGCATGATTCAATGCACTGATTACATGAAGAAGGTGTGATAATTCCCAGCTGTTGATTTTTTATTTTAATTTATTTTCCCTGTACATATTTCCATTTCCACCCACTTGCCTTGACGACTTATTTAAATTACAACACCTTTATCTGTTAGTGCAATGCGAGATAATAAACAGAACACTTTTCTGATACTTGAGTTTTGGTTTGTCGATTTGATCGTATGAAGCAAACTACTACATAAGTTCGTAACCCGTATCAAACGGAGATTATAAGTAAGTTATCGCCGTGTTGTTCCACCGTATCCGGAGCTGGAGCGGGTTGAAGACGATGATGGTGAGGCCCAGGAATCGGAGCTGGAGAAGCCAGTGTCTCGGAAAAATCCCTGATTGTAACGTGGTCGTGCGTAGTTGTTGTTGCTGTTGAGATAGCTAGATGCAAGGTATCCTCCAATAGCTCCTAGACTGGCCCCTGACCAAAACGAGCCTCCACTGCCACTTCCGCTGCTTCCGCTACTTCCACTAGCACCGCCCTGGCTGGAATACTGATTGATTGTATTCAAAACATCATAAATTCAACCGTACCATCCTCCTCCTCCGGATTGCGAGTCACCACGAAACCCATAAGGTGGGGGCTTCCCGTAGTTGTCGTCGTATGGTGGTGGTGCACTTGGGTATCCCCCTGGGCCTCCAGAACCTCCGGAACCTGGGCCACCCGGTCCACCGCGTCCTCCAGGAGTGTATCCCGAATTTCCAGGATCCTGATTTCTGTTCGACCACATCACGTAGATAATATAGGCGATGAAGGCAACAACGACAAAAGTAGCAAACTGATCCCAGCGATCTTGACTCGATCTCGTGGACACGGAGCGCTTGCTTCCAGAAGTGTACTCTAGTTCGTACTCCAGTCCGCACGATCCTTTCAGAATATACGGATCATTGGAATAATCGAATCCTTCGCAGGACACACTGATCTGGAATTCTCAGTTGAGTACAGAAAACAACTAAGAAACTGACCGATCCGAACTCGATATCGTGTGGCAGGTCAGCATCACATCTCCATTGGACATCAGACCCGTCAAATCCTTGGTTGCTACATTGTACAACCTATAAAACTTTATTCAATTACAAAACTCAATCACTGACTATACCTACCTTCGGTGCATACGCTCCCTTCGCGGAACCACCAACACACTTCAACTGCATTGTTGGTGAAACACGACGTCCGGTGGTCATTTTTCCTTTGTGAAGTGTGATTGCTGACACATCTCGGAGAAGAACTTTCTCATGTGAAGTGGCTTAAGCATGAACATTGCATACTGTCACAGACAGTATAAGCTGATTTGCTTACCAGAAGACTCCGAAATGGCAAATGAGACAAAGAAGAACATCCATAACAGGAAACTTCTAGTGAGTCGAGAGGTCATTCTGAAAGAATACGGCGTTGAAACGAAGAGAATGATCAATTTGATTTGAAAGAGTTAACACAGTGTAATAGTGACAGCAAGACGATAACTGTTTACTGTTCTAGAATGAGAGAAACGAGAGAGAGACTTCAAAGAGCGATAAGCGGAGAATGTTCTTTCTGCTAGGCACAGCCCGCGGCCGCGTACGCGTGGCCTAGAAAACTCTTACCCCCACTTTTTCACTTTTTTTTCAGGATTTTCAGTTTTTTAAAATTTCCGTCGATACTTTTTTCTAATTTTTTGCTCAAATAGGTAAAAAAGCATTGCGAATCGAATGGTAATAACCGTTTCTCGTAACAAACCCCACAGCGACCACGGTCTTCAAAAAATTGAAAAGTGCTTTTTAGTTTTTGCGAAAAAAAAAATTTTTCCGTCGATACTTTTTTTTCTAACTTTGCAAATAAGGGTTTAGAGAGCTAACGAACAGAATTGTAAAAGCCGTTTCTCCCAACAATCCCTCTGGCGAGCTCCATCTCGATTTTTCTGATATTTTGCAGTGATTTCAGTTTTCGAAGCGAACTTTGGACAGTTATGTGTTCTTGACCTGTTTTGCTTGCTCGCATTGTTTAATTAGGTATTTCCAGAGTTTTCGACTGCAAAAAAAGTAAATCCAACGTCTCTGATGCCGACAAAACCGAACTGAAAATGGTCAATTTTGTCGTTTTCAGTGAATTGTCTAAAAAATTGTTATTTTTAATAAAAATTTGTTCAATATGTCTATCAAATACTGAAATCACTACAAATTCTCAAAGTTCATGGGAACTGAAAGAATACTACAACTCCGGATGACTGAATAACGCTCTCATGTTCAGAAGTCCGTAATTCTGTTATTTAGCCAACATTTATGCATTAATTTCGATTATCTTCAACTCTACATGCCTAAACTATATTTCCGAAGCATCAACATGGCAAAAATAGTAATAAATTTCAGCTAAAACAGAGCATAAGCGACGGAATTCGAATTTCGCGCCAAAAAATCGTGGCCGAACACTCTCTCGCATGCGAGACGCAGAGAAGGGAGGGGGGTAGAGAAACGGCGGCCGCGCGTACGCTTTCTCGCGCTGTGATAGGTTGGGTATCCGCGGTTAGGGCGACGTGTAATAACATCGAGCTGAGTCAAGACTGGTCAAGTAAACAATTTCGCAACTATCCGAACATATGAATTGAGACCAGCTTCCAAAAAGAAAAACCCGGCTGATATGGACCCAAGAAACAGCTAACAACAATGAGAGACCATTAGAGTTCTGCTTCTTTTGCCTGAAAATCAGTTCGAATGCGTTCAACTGATCACAATGAAATTCTGAAGAAACTAGAGAAGTTTCTAGACAACTCATTTAGGAAAATCAATGAATTACATGAGAAGCTTCAAGAAGTTCCAGAAAAAAAAAGAATTCAGCTGAAAAAACCGAAAAGTTAGTCCCCGGGACTCCGATTGTCGGATTCTCGGCCACGGCCGAGGAAACTCGTGTTCGTGGCGGGATATTTCGAAATGTAAAAAGTGTGCGCCTTTGATTGCTGACAAATGAGGGGGTGAGCGAACCAGGAAAAATGCGAACCAGGATAATTTTTGTGAAAAAACTAGTCGATGAAATTGCTCGTTTTTTTGCAGAAACCTTGAGCATTAACTAACTTTGAGCTCTGAGAAGTTTTACCGAAATTTGTTCGCTCTGTTTTCCTACAAAAACTTTCCTGGTTCGCGTTTTCCTGGTTCGCTCAACCCCTCCTGACAAATAAATTTTGAACGCTTTTCAATATTTTTCAAATTTTTAGCACTGTTTTCGCTTTTTTTCAATTTTTTTCTGCTTATCTGTGGAATATTATATGTTTTTTTTCAGAAATGGTCGTTGAAAAAGTTGAAGTTTACCTCACCAAGAAGCAGAATTCCGCACACCCAGATGTGGCCGACGACTGGAAAACTCTCAACGACTACTACTCGAAAAAGTTAGTTTTTCTGCCTTGTAATACGAAAATGCTGATTTATTTACAGGCTCTGGCACCAGCTCACTGTTCTCACCAGACTCCTTGTCAAGAAGCCGAAGTTCGTCCAATCGCTTAGTCTGGCAGAGTTCTATGAGAGGTAAGGAAATCGAATTTTTTAAATATCTAATTAAAAAAAAATTATCCGATGTTCACCAAAATAATTAATTCCTTTTAGCTTCATCGCCGAGTGGGAGCTCCGCGCCAATCCACTTCAGCTCGTCGAAATCTGTATCCCCATCGCAGTCTCCATGGGAACCACAGACAAGACTAAGGGAATCGAGTTCCTATCGAAAATTGGCAAGATTGTCTATAAAGATAAAGTCGCTATTGCTCGTCTGCACACTGGAGAAATTGAACTGAAGCTGGATAACAAGGACAAGAACGGACAAATTGTCGACCTGAAAGGAATCCGTGCTCAAATTGACTCGACACAAGTGGAGGTTGATTCCCTGGTCGGAGTCACTGAAGTTCATGCTCCATTCTATCGTGTAAGTATCTACTTTAGAAACGATTATTCATGTGATGTTTTTAGGTCTCTTCTTTGTACCTTCGTGAGGTTGGAGACTTTGCTGGCTATTACCGTGAAGCGCTTCGTTATCTCGGAGTTGAGGATGCCGCAAATCTGACCCAGGAGCAGAAACAGGTGCACGCTGTTCTTCTCGGATTCGCTGCGTTGCTCGGAGAGAATGTGCACAACTTTGGAGAACTTGTAAGCTGAAACGCACATATCCGCGAAATGCATTCATCTTTTCAGCTTGCTCATCCAATCCTTAAATCGCTCGATGGAACTCGCGAACGCTGGATTGTCGACGTAATTGTTTCAGTATCTCAAGCGTATCTTAGCTGATTTTCTTACAGGTTCTGCTCGCTTTCAATGCTGGAGATCTGCCGCGATTCTTTTCGCTCGAGAACGAGTGGGGAGGTTGGGATGATTTGAAGAAGCAGAAGGATTTCTTGACTGCCAAAATTCGGCTGATGGCTGTCATGGAACTGGCTCTTGCACGCCCAAACAAGGCCAGAAGCGTTTCCTTCAAAGAGGTCGCCACGAAGTGCCAGATTCCATTCGATGAAGTCGAGTTTCTTGTCATGAAGGCATTGAGCAAGGATCTTATTCGCGGAGACATCAATCAGGTGGAACAGGCAGTGTACGTCACGTGGGTGCAGCCAAGAGTTCTCGACCAGAATCAGGTCAGTCAAGAAAGATGTTGCGAACATTCTGTAACTTTCCCATTTTCAGATAATGTTGATGGCCACCCGAATCGCAGAATGGGGAAAAGACGTGACGTCGATGGAAGGAATTGTCAGCAAAGAAGCTCGCGAGATCCTCACGCAAAGCTAAATCGTATCTCTTGTCCTTTAATTTATTCGCTCCTCTCCCCGCTCCCGAAGCTCTATTTTTATAAATTACACAGCTACGTGTATCCCAAATTTTCGCGATCCAACAGACTCTCCCCTGTGTATTTATTTGAATTCATAAATTAATCGGCTATGCGCATAAAGTTTGTCGTACCGTTCCGCCACTGTCTGTCCGACTAACCAAGTGTTCAGCATAGCGCACTAGAATACTTTAACAAGTTTGAGTTCCTTGTTTCAAGAGTTTTCTAGTGATGACTGAACTGTCGAAAAGCGAAGGAAATGGAGCTGGCAAGCCGAATGAGTGGGTTGACAAGGCGCTCTATTTCATAGTCGACCTGAAGAAGCAGCCTCCGATGGCCCAATTGGGAGTCGGCGCAGGGTTTGGAACCGTGACCGGATACTTTATCACCAAAGTGGAAACAGTAAAGAAATTGATAAGAAAGGTTGTTTCAGGGAGGTCGTCTCGTCGCAGCCACAGTGGGAATATCGTTTCTTCTGGCTCAATACGCCATTCACAAAGGATACATCACTCTGAACGAATCGAAAATTGAAAGAGATCTCAAAAACTTGAAGAAATCCGTCATGAACAAGTACATATTCTCATTCTGGTGCAAGAAGTAATCATATCTGTTCAGAGTTTCGTCCAACTCAAAGGTAATCAAAGTTTCCGACTCGTTCATCTCAGAAAACCGCTGGATTCTTGGCGGCTTCGTCGCTGGAATGCTTATCGGATTCAGTGTCGCATAAGGAATCCCTTGTTCAAATAAATCTATCCGTAACACCTATATACTCTCACTGATCTGTAAAATAGACTTTTTCCCGATGTGATGCATAATTAGCTTTTCTGAACTCGTTTCACTGTTTTCTTCCTTTTCAGTTCCTTGGCTAGTCACTCTGTCTAGTTACATTCACACATTGCGCCCAACTAGTCAATAAATATTTTCTAAACTTCGAGTTTCATTGTTTCAGAACGCGTGAACTGCTGTGTCCAGTCCGATTTCGAACTGCCGCGGCCGAAAACTTTACAACGAGGCTCCGCAAATACGCGGCGCGAATCTGCCCGTTGTTTAGCGCCGTCGTTTTTCCGTTTCATCATTTCCGTCTTTCCCCCATTCTCTACCCAAAAGTCGGCGACTATAGTCTAGTTTTTCAGGTAAAATTACATCATGGGTTCTTCACAGTCAACCGCTAAGGTAGGTTTTATTTTTTACTATTTTCCTATTCTCATCCAGTGTATTTTTAGGTTCAAGACACCCAAACTGATGCAGAAAGAATTCGCAAGGCACAGCACAACATGGCCGCTGCTGGAGGAGGATCCGAATGCCCTCTGACGGCTGAACAGAAAGCTGCTGCTGCTGCCGGAGACGGATGCGGAGGATGTCCGGTCGGAGCGGATAAGGGAGGCATCAACCCACTCAACAACGTGAGTTTTTAGAAGTCTTCTCCAAAAATTGTTCAAAAGGTTTAGGAGCTCGCCCATCCGAACCAAAAGCCTGCTCCAGATCAGCCATTCGCACTTCCAACGAAAAGAGAGAAGTCTACCATCCCAAAAGCTGGAACTGAAGCCGATACCTGGGTTTACCCGAGCCCACAGATGTTCTGGAACGCAATGCTCAAGTGAGTCATAACTATTGCGGATTTGATGCAATTTTTGTTTTTAGGAAGGGCTGGAGATGGCAGGATGACTCTCTGAACCAGAAGGACATGGAGAACATCATCAGCATTCACAATGCCAACAATGAAGAAGCATGGAAGGAAGTTCTCAAGTGGGAAAATCTTCTCCATCCGTAAGTTTTTAAAATTCAAAATTCGTTATTCAAATGATATTCCAGGGAGTGTGCCGAGCCAAAGCTGAAAAGTTTCAAGGGAGACGCGAAGAACCTTTCTCCCAGAGCTCGCTTCCGCAAGTTGTTCCTCGGATACGATCTCCCGTTCGATCGTCACGACTGGATTGTGGACCGATGCGGAACGAAAGAAGTGCAATATGTCATCGACTACTACGACGGAGGAGCTGTCGACCCTAGCTCAAAGCTATTCACAATTCTTGATGTTCGACCGGCTATGAATGATGTTGGAAATATCTGGGACAGAATGGTGTGGTAACATTCCTCAATGCAATTCAATTTTTTATTTTTTTCAGGTTGTGGCTTACTGGCGTTTCAAGTTTGAGACTCTTGGACTCACGCCGAACCTCCCGATTCCGCCGACCGAGGGACACAATGTTGCTCACTGAAGACCAATTCACTTTTCCCGCACCCAGACAACAATTACCATTGCTTTCTATAGCATATTCCGTAGTTAGATTAGTCTCCTGTTTCTCCCCGTTACCATTGTTTGCTGTTATCTCCACAGATGGAGCTCCCCCGCTCATGATCTTTCAGTGTCTTCTATCCGTTACTTTACTGTGTTCCATCCGTTTGAATCCAACGTTTTCTTTCAATGATCCAATCAATAAAATTGATACCGTTATCCGAAGTTCAGTGAGATAGCTAAAGCGGAAGACGAATACCCTACCAATCTTTGATGTCTCTCGATACACTCACACGGAACAGAAGACATTCAGCATGTGGTTGTTGGCCTCCCGGCAGCTGACGAAGATCACTCAACTGCCACGAGTTTCTCTGTTGAGCCAGGGATTGCAGAATGTGTGCGTGGTCCCGGGGACAAACAATGCGACAATCAGATTCATTCCAGGAAACAAGGATTCAGACGAAACTTCGGAATATCGGTGAAGGATGTGGACGAGAAGTCGAGGCGAAGGATCGGGTGGTGGCTGATGGGCTGTGCGGGAATGTGCTACGGGGCAGTGGCTCTGGGAGGTGTCACCAGGTAGAATCGGAGAAGTTTCATCTCGAATAGTCTGTTTTCAGATTAACAGAATCCGGTCTGAGTATGGTCAACTGGGACTTGTTCAAAACGATGAAGCCACCATTCGGACAGAAACAGTGGGAAGAGGAATTCGAAAAGTACAAGGCGTACCCCGAGTACAAATTGTAAGCCGAATTTGCGCAACTTTACAATCAAAGTTCGTTTTCAGCAAGTCTTCAAGCCACGAAATGACGCTGAACGAGTTCAAATTCATCTGGTCGATGGAGTACGGACACCGGATGTGGGGCCGTGCCATCGGACTCGTCTTCCTTATCCCATGCGCTTATTTCTGGGCGAGAGGACGGTTTGCTCCAGATATGAAGAGGAGAATGGTTTTGGCGACGACTCTTTTGCTGGCTCAGGGAGGAATCGGATGGTGGATGGTGAAGTCAGGACTCGATCCGTCGCAGAACTCGTCTGACGTGCCGAGAGTTTCTCAGTACCGACTGGCGACCCACTTGACGATGGCCTTCGTCCTCTACTCGATCTTCTTCTGGAACGGTCTCACTCATCTCATGAAGCCACACGATGTAAGTTTTCAATATTCTCTCAGAAGAGAGTGTTTTTCTTTTCAGCTCACCGCCGTCCGTTCCAAGCTTGAAGCTCTTCGCGGAATGACCCACGGATCCAAGTTGATGGTCTTCTCCACTGCAATCATGGGTGCCTTCGTTGCCGGTCTCGATGCAGGACTTGTCTACAATTCGTGGCCAAAGTTTGCAGACAACTGGATCCCCGAGAACATTCTCTCCCGGTCGCCAGCGTGGAAGAACTTCTTTGAGAACGACGTCACCGTACAGTTCGTCCACCGGAACCTCGCCTACCTGACTGTCATCAGCGTGTTATCGACATTCCTAATCGGAAGACGTGCACCGATCCCGAAGCGAACTCGCATGGCTCTCAACCTGACCGTCGCAGCTGTGTTCGGACAAGCTGCTCTCGGAGTGTTCACCCTAATCAACTACGTTCCCGTCTGGCTTGCCGCCTGCCATCAGTCCGGATCCATGGCTCTTCTTTCCTCTGTTCTCTGGTTAAGTCACGAACTTCGCAGACTCCCAAAATAGTCACATGCTTATCAACTGATAGCTTATCATTGTTATGTTATCAAATATCAATCGATCAATCAATCAACTCTAATTTATATATGTAGCCCCTTTACAATCAGTAGAATAGTTCAGATTTTCCAGTTTTTTTTCGAATTGTTGTCCACGTTATTCCTCTGTTTTTTGGTTGTTACAGCATAAACGAGATCTTCTTCTTCTTCTCACTCTTTGGCCTACTTCCGTCAAAGTTGTAAATTTCGCGAACAATCTTCTGATACGTCGGATTGTTCGCGTCGGAGGAAGCGAACTTATCCAGTTCCTTTCGGACCACCTGAAACTGATACTGTTCCGATCGGAGAGTTGTTCTCTACCTGAGTGGATCCATTCTTGTACATCTTCACCATCAAATCCTTCCCGATCGTCCGAACTTGTTGATCCGAAGTTCGGATGCACTTCGTAGCGAATCCAGCAATCGCCTTATCATTCAGACCCCTGAATAACCGTTTCCCTTGTGATTCTCTAGTTTCGAAACAAACGTGGCTTCGTGCGGGACCCCGTACAACTTGCCAATTACTTCCAGAAGAACCGCCCGTCCCTTCAGGTTCTTTGAGTTGGATCCCAGCAGTTTCGAAGCATAGGCCTTTGCTATAACGGGCATTTTCGAGGCATCTCGGAACGTGACAAGGGTCTCATTTACTAGTCGTTTCTCCTGAAAATCAGCTGAATCTGCAGATCAGAATCAGGAAACTTACGCTAGACAACACACGACTCGCCAGAATATCACTTGATTCAGATGCGACTCTCGGAATGTGTTTCTCTAAATTCAATGTAGGCAATCGAGAAGTTATGAAGTGGTGCCAAAGAAGCAGCACGTCCTTATAAACATTAAACAACGGCTCTTTGAGCAGATGAGCCAGCAGGCAATTGATGCTCTCGATGTTTCGAGATGTCTTCTCGGAGCTCAGACTGTCGAGTTTCTCTTGGATTTCCTCGATTCCTTCTCTCCGATTTTCAAAGTGCTTCGAGTAGAGCTTTGCAATCTGAAACAGTTTAGGGTTGGTCGTTTAAAGACTATTGAACCCACTGTTTCCAATCCAAATATCGAAATCGCCATCCTGACATTAGCCCTCTGATCTGGTGGAATCAGTGAGAGAACTTGTTCCTCCGTCACATCATCTGTTGACTTATCCACGAATTCTGGAGTTTCGAAGTTCACAGAAGAAGATCGTTTTCTGTTCAGAGCAGCTGGAACTATCATGTTCTCTTTCTCGAGAAACTTGTTTGTTCCTAGTCCAGTCGCTGAACTGCTGCTTCTTCCTAAATCACATTCGGATGAATCCATCAACATGACAGAACTCACGCCGAGAAGAAGACGAAGATGGAGGTTTCTTGACAACAGGAGATGGAGTTCTCCTCCGGGAGGACTTCGAGTCTGTTGTGATCGGTCTGACAGGGATCTCCCAAGCTGGGCTGATCCTTCTCGAAGTCACAGAGTCATTTGTCGAGGGTCTTTTTGGAGTGACCGTGCGACGAGTTGCAGTAGACGGAGGTCTTGGTGGAAGCAGGAAAGTGGAAGAGGGATCAGCAGAAACCTCGGTTGGGGAAAGGTCTGAATAGGGGGATCAGGTGAGGTGAAAGGGAGGATGACACGTTACCGACTGGCTGGTACAGTTTAGGCTTTGTAGGGACCTCTCCGTTTTCGTGAAACAGATTCTTCGGTCGATGAATCTCTTCGTTTCTAGGCTGTAATTCATTTGATTTGAATATAGATTACAGTCTTCACTTACCATTGTATTCTCAAGTAGTCTAGGATCAACAGAAGCTAGAATATTCGAACGAAGAGCCGTTATCTCATCTGAAAACTCAATCCTCAAAATGAGATCCCCATTCGAAACTCGCCTTGTAAGTCATTTGCCCTCTGAAAGTCTTCCTCCCCGACTGCTTCGTTCTTGTCATTTTCCAGCTCTTCCATTTCTTTCGTTGATTTCCTCAGCTGACGGACAGCCAATTGAGCAGACTTTGCAAGTTTGAAATCTTCATTCTGAAAGGAAAACTGATGAGAAGTCGATTATCTGATTGTGGAGTACCGCCACAGCAGTTTGTTTATTCCTCTCTATTGCTTCAATCATTGCATGTAATTCCTTGGAATATTTGTGATCCGGTAGGACATTTCTAGTCTCTCCCGACTTAAAATCCGAAGGTTTGACATCTGGATCCGGTGGAGTGAAGTCATCGACAGGGAGGTACTTTCCGTATAGTTTCACATCCACCAAACCGACAAGGGAATCGAGATTATTGACGACGTCAATGTGTGCTTCAGAAACACTAAACACTATCTTCGAACACTTCTCATCAAGAAATATGTTCTTCAATTCGTATTTTTGATCTTCAGACTTTCGATTTTTGAATTGAACTTCACTGGAAAAACAGGAAATTAGAAATCAAAGGCTTACGGGAGACCACACCCAATGTAGCCTTCGTCTCCGTTTCCATTGAATATCGCGATTTTCTTTGCTGAAACGGACAGATTCTGAACGAGATTCGAAGGTGATGGGACCCACGAATGAACTTGTTATGAGCTACGATTTCGATTTTCTCGACTTCGCTTTTCTGTCGGAGGATTAGTTCGATTTCAACCGGGAAGTCTAGGTTTCTACAAAGTGGCTTCTGTTATCCTACTTCTCCTCTATCAACTCACTTTTTAGATATCCATTGCTTATCGATAAGAAAGTGTTTATCAGAATTGGGATGTCCTGCTATACGAGACACGACGTATTCCAGTTGCATTTCGTAGTTTGTGAACGAAAACGAGGCGGAGTGAGTGCAGACGGAAGGCATGGAAACAGTCGTCAAGGAGTCGTTCAGACCAAAACAGAAACAGAGCAAAAGTTGAATAATTTATTGGAAGAAGCGGGCGGAAAGACATGGGAAACGAAGCGGGGATGGATATATACAAATAGATAATAGTTAGTGATAAGAGATAAGAGACGAGATGAGAAAGTGATGATGATGAGCATAAGGGAAACTGCCGAGAAGGGGGAAAACTGGGTTTGAGAGAGTTTCAGAGCTGGCTGGATCAGTACTGGTAGCCGCCGTTCTGCTGGTTCTGCTGTGGTGGGCTGATGGTTCGGTGAAAGGATTCCGTCGTCGTCGTCACCTCGTACTGACGATCCCGGTTGCGACGGTGACGTGGCATCGTGCCGTTTTCTCTCTCCACATCTTCTTCGTAGACACTGGAACAAGTATCGGTTTGGAATGACATTCTCGACGTGACTTACACATATTCTTCCTTGACGGACGGTGCTTGGACACGTGGCAGACGGAACCAACTGAAGAATGGCGAGACGCGTTCCTCCTGGACGATCGGAGTTCTTTCGACGGTCAGATGGTAGACTTCTTGGAAGCAGAGGACACAGTGACACTGGAAAGGAACGGATCAGGGACTGAGGGAAGGACAGGAGACATACCAGGAACCAAGCCATGAAGACTCCGATGACCCAGGCGACCCAGATGTCACGCCAGTGATTCTTGTATCCGTTGATTCTGGAGAACGAGTCGACGATGCAGAGTCCGATGAATCCGAAGATGAGAAGCGGACGGAGCAGAGGGGCTCCACGGAGGTTGATCATGTAGTAGATGTAGAGCTGAACGGGATGTTGTGATGAAATAGAACAGCGACAACTCACAGATGCGAAGCAAGCGGCGTAAGACGAGACGACTGCGTGGAGAGACGGGAACGTGAGCCACGCGTAGCGGAGTTCATCGGCTCCACGGTAGTTGCAGGCAAGATGCGGGGACGGCGACGGAGAGTGCTCGAGGGGCGCTGTGCAGGCACTGAATACGAAGAGATACGAGTGATAAGAAGAGGGCGTTCTTACGTGATAGACACGTTGCAGAGGGACAGGAAGTACGGTCTCTGGTATCCAGTCATCAGTTTGATAGTGTCGACGAAGATCTGAACGATCAGAAGTCCGGCAAGGTAGATGATGACGAAACGGAAGAGACGGCGGGTGAACAGATGCACTGGACACTCTCCACAGTTCGCGTAGACGATCTTTCTGGGTTTGGTGCTGAACAGCCAGAACATGACTTCACCGATAAGTATCACAAGTGGAGGAATCGTGAATGACAGTGTGTAGAGCAGTGGGTAGGAGACGTAGACGTTGAAGTCTTCTGGGACAAAGTTTGGCTTGTAGAGGTGTACATCTCGGCAGTAGAACACTCGGTGGTGGTATGGGAAGACAGTGGTGAATCTGAATTTTGAAAATTTCTTCTTAGTTTTCATGAGTTCTTTTCCAAAATTTTAGAATTTTCGGGAGCCTCAGCGATAGTGACAATTATCGTTCACAGACAATCACTCAAACATTTGGTATTATTGGTAATCACAGGCTCTAGAGAAAAGCTAGTCGCCGCAAGTCGTCACTCAAAGCAGCGGCCGACACCTCGCGGGTTCCGCTACTTGCTGCGGTTTGTGTGCGCTTAGACTCCGCCCCCTCGAAGTTGGCGAGGCGGTGTGTTGCGAGTTGAAAAGCGTTTCGTTCCCTAAAGCGGCCGCGCGCTCTGGGACCAGAAATTTCGTTCAATTTGTAACATCCTTTTTGGGGTAAACTAGAATTGTTGTGTAGTTTCACAATCAGAAGTTAAAATTTGACCGCTCAATTGAGAAGCTAAGACACGAATAACAAATACGGATTCGATGAAGCTTTGGAATAAAATATCGGTTGTAACTATATCCTAGAGCAGATTTTATCGATTAAATTATCTCAGAACTTTTGAAAAATGGCTAATTTGGAAACGGAAGAACAATGGGTTCTCATCTTTCTTGCCAAACACTTTGTCCTATTTTCGTGAAGGTTCGCATCGAAACACAGTGGATGAGTCGATGCGAAAAGCCTCCAAAACGGTCGAAACTATGTTGTTTGCTCAGCTTTCCTGACCGCACCCGACCGTTGTTTTACACCGTTTCTCGGCTCGCGACAAACACTTTGGCCGCAATCAGTCCTTCGAACTCAAGTAATTTATCCGTTGGCCGAGCAAACACGTACTGGACGGTATTTGCCGCACTAATCTGTCACTCGATGGAACAATAAGGAACTGTCAAACGAAGCCGGAGCGAAGAGATTATAACTTACCTCAAGTAGTACCAAAGGGCAGCGAGACACGCGATTCCGACGACGTGGAGCACGGCCGACGGAAAGATGAAGTAGTTGATGTAGGAACGGGGTCGAGGAGGCGGAACTGTCGTGACTGCTCCGTATTGGCTCGCCGAGAACACCTGAATTCAGAAGTATTTAAGAGATGTTGCAGGTTAGATAATTTCTTCTTAAGAGATCGCCCAGAAGTACAGGAGATCGCATTCTAGACTGATCGAAAAGAAAAATAAGTTTGAAACTATCCGAAAGCTTGTCGGAAAAATGGAAGAATCCGTTTCTAAATGAACTCGACTAGGAATGTTTTTTTTAATTCTTCCAGTTTCCAAAAGTTTCAAAACCATCAGATGCAAACCTCGGAGTGTGCCCGCGAGGGTGGCACTGACATGTCGTTTCGCCCCGGAATTTTCGCTGGTGGGTCGTTTCTTGGTTTCTGAAGTTATGGACTTGAACGTAAAGCTGGCGAATACAGAAAGTATAAGAGAGACAAGGTATACAATGATATAGATCAAGTGGTTTCGAGTAATTACTGAAGTAGGCAACTAGAGAAATATGGGCGGTGAGTTGAATGAAACGAAAAATGAAGAACCAACATGAGAGAGAAAATAGAAAATGAGTCACGGAGAGTTGTCCGAGGGTGTGCCTTCCGGAGGATCCCGACCGATCGATCGATGCTCGACTGCTCGTGGGGGCAACCGTTAGTGTGCGGATGCTCTCTCCGCGAGCCGGCCGACAGGTAGGCGGACGTATAACTAGCGTGTCTGCGTATCGAGCTTCTTCATGCTCCGCACTCACAGCGCTTCAGGCTGCGTACTGTATGCGCAAACAGTCGGAGAAGCTGGCGCTGCCTTCAGCTCCGAATGACTAATGACTTCGAAGGGAGTTGAATGTTCAAGAATGTTGGGTGTGTCTTCTCGTTCTGGATTGGATTTTACATGTGGACGGGATGGGATCAGGAGAAGAAACTGTTCAGTAGTGAATACTTAAGAGTTGATCGAATCCAAGAGTGCCAGTGCGACCAGACAAAGCTCGGCGAGTCGAGTGGTATCAATCGCTTCACATCTAACTTTTTCATCGCCCCCGGTATTTCTCAATTACTCTTCCTCCCCCTCGGCAAACAGCATCATCAGCACCGTCGATCAGAAAGGAACATGGCCGTTCACTTCGTCATCACGCCCCGAGTTTGCAGCACAAAAAGATAATCTGTGCGTCGCGGCGACGCGCGCATTTGTATGCACATTGGCGAACAAACTGACCGGACCGCGCGGCACAAGCACTCGGCAGGGAGTGCGCGAGACCTGGAGACCGCATGAAGAGTTTGCGGGCGCGCCTCTCCACGACGGCATGTTCTGCGGAGCCTGTTCGGAGCCATGTTGCCGCCCGACTAATGCGCCTCATAGACACATTTTTCATCGACTGTTCGTTTCTTGTTAGGGAAGGTTCGAGAGCTAGTTCTCGAGCTGGTGCTGAGCATTTCATCTTGCCTTATCTCTAGGAACGTAGAATCAAATTCGAAGCTTGAACGTGACTAACTCATGTTCATGATCGGAAAAGATCGTGCCCAAACATGCATTATTCAGCTCAATGCAAAATTATAATAAATTCCTCAATAAACTTTAATACGAAGCAAATATACAATGTTGTGAATGCGAAGAAAAAGAGTGAACAAACAAAATAACCAGCTGAAGAAGAAATGATCATCGGAGAAACGAAGGCAACATTCATGGGCACCGGTAGACATGGGCCATTTGAAAAAGAAACCGATAACAGGGAGTTTAAGAAAACACGTCGGAGAGCATAAATAGTACGGGGATCATCAAAACTAGCGAGGGTCTACACGTTTCGGCGGAAAAAACGGCAGGGGATACGGACGGTATGAGCAAATCGGGTGGGGCGGGGCTTAGTGAGTGGACACGGCTCGTGTCGCGAAAAAAGAGATTACAGAGTAGGAATGGGAACCTGAATTGAGTGAAGAGTGAGTATGGAGAGGGGATGATTAGTTGTCGGCGCACTTGACGCATTCGATACTGACTGGAAGGAGAGAGTCGTGGATCTGGGTGGCGACCTCCTGCGGACATGTCTCTTCTGTCACCGCCTCGCGAGTCATTGAGCACTGAAAATTGGAAAAAATACAGAGGAGAACCCAAATAGTACTTACGATTTTAGTGTTGTTTTCGTATTTAGCCATGGTACACTTGATATCAGCGCACAGCTTGGCACATTCCTGGATGCTCTCCGCCTTCTCGTGAACCTTCATGGTCGGCATCGTCCTTGTCGGAGTGACCGGACGTATGTTGTATCGGCATGCTGAAATTAAACGGAATAGAGAATTCTGGGTGACGTTGGGAAGTTACATGTGCATCTGATGCATGAAACGACGAATGGATGAAGAGCAGCGTGTTGGGGAACGAAGTCTGCGAGGTTTCCGCAGACGACGTCATCAGAAGTCAGCAGACACACTCCTTGAGCGATGGTTCCTGATGGAGAAGGAATGAATCCGGCTGTCTTGCAGTGTTCCGTCTCGAAACATTTCCTGGCGCAGTCGGCTGGAGAAGATGCTGGGACATCGTTGGTGATGTTGAGCTTCGGAAGGCTAGCCACGGGGATCACTTGGAATTCGACACGACCGTCGCATTTCGAGCTTACTCCTGTAGAGAGGGAAAGGTTTACAGGAAAGGGGAGGGGGAAGGAACCTTGATGAAGAGGAGCAACATCGGATTGAGATGCGGGTTCATCAACGGAGAACGAGGTGATGTCGTGGCCCTTCTTCTCACCGGCTGTAACTAGAGGGATTGCAAGAACACTCGAAGGACTGTTCATTCTGTTTCTACTGGGGTTTGAAGAAATTGTGAATTCTAACTTTGCTATTCTCACTATGACACTAGGAACCATTCGAATGGGATCTACATGTTTCACGCAAACTAGAGTAGGTCTATCAGATGTGTAGGATAATTTCTAGATACGGCTTGACACGAACATGAACTAGAAGTCATCGTTGAACACGCCCACACACATGGTAGTGAAGTGCAAAGTTGGTGAGTTTCGGGGTTGGAAAGTTCACTTCAGACAGTTACAGTTTTGACATACCACACGTCACACAGTCAATCGCAACAACTTGGTTGATTTTGGTAAATGTCCACGAGGTCGTCGGAGTCACATCGGTACAATTAGTGTCGAGATGGGCGGTTTTCTGATCCGAATAGTGCATCAGACACACAGGACGGGGGAATCGTGTGAATGCGGCACGGGCACACCGTGTCTCAAAACACATACGAGCACAGTGCTCCAGGGAGAAGGCGACAGCGTCACGCTCAAAGTGTTGGCTCAGGTCGATCATCTCGGAGGCGACGAAGCGGACTCTGCCAGTGGTGCATTCTTCAAAAGATTAGTGAGTTTACAGAGAACATAACACTACGGAAAGTTAGGTTGACTATTAGAACAAAGGGTTTAGAGTACGCGGACATACCGAGTTTATTCTCAATAGCTTGAGGAAGTAGTCGTTGAATGGGACCTAGAACGGTGGTCGGTTAGTGTTAACAGACATGTTATTGTTATCATGCTCACCCAATTTCCGATTGATCATGTCTTGTGCCGCTTGAGACGTCGGTTTCCGCGGTCTACCGAGAACGAAATCGAGTCCTCCGGCTGCCAACGCATCGATGAGATCCTATAACTTTCCAGCTGAACTATAACTTTTACAAGAGTATTCACCTTAACAAGCTGAACTGGTGGCTCAGTCGTAGATCCCTCAGCTTCTGTCGTGGTCGATGGTTCGGTAGTGGTCGGTGCTGCAGTTGTGCTGTCCTTCTTCGAGACGTTGTCTTCGTAGTCATTCGTCTTTGCTCCGTCACTGCTCTCTTCTTCTTCTTCGTCATCTTCACTCTTTGGCTTTGGTTCAGAAGATGGCACAAATCCGACATTGTTTGGAAGATCTTCTCTGTGAACATCTCCGATCAGACTCTGAAAAAATCCCAGATTGATTTTGATATTTTCTATTCCGTACCTTATTGAACATAGTCTCATCGATACCCGTCAAGAAGTCATTCGTTGCTGAGCTCTCTTCCTCTTCTTCGCTCGCAGAAGTCTCTGAAGCGTGTCCAGTGACAAATGCTGGCGATTCGGTTGTCACTGCCTCTCCGTCCTTCGATTCAGCACCAGTCACTTCTCCGCTTCCTTCGACGTGCGACTCAGAAGTTGTCGTAGACGATTCCGTTGTTACTTCTTCTTCGCCACTGGCTTCAGAGGTCTTTGCTGTTGCTTCTGTCGCTGTGCTCGATTCTTCACCACTGTTTTCAACGGCTGACGTAGTTGTTTCTTCCGAAGCTGCTGTTGTCGTTTCAGAGGCTGCTGTTGTTTCCTCAGCGACATCTGACGTGGTTTCGAGGCTTTCTCCTGATGGGCTCGTTGTAGTCTCAAATGATCCTGTCACAAATGCAGGTCCCTCGTCACTTTCTGTAGTTGTTGTCTCCTCAGTTGTCGTCTCAGATTCCTCTCCGACGGGGGCTATTGTTGTGCTCTCATTCAATTCACTTGCTTCTTCAGATGATTCTGTCTGATTTCCAGCCTGAATTGCAGCCTTTGCAAGATCTGCAGCAAATTGTTTTCCGAGTTCCTTTGCCATCTTGATGTTCTCATCGTCAACTCCAGCAGCACTCTCTTCTGGCTCTGAAGTACTGGCGACTTCAGTTGTTGTCTCCTCTGGAGGTCCACTATCTGTGACGAAAGCTGGCAGATCATCTTCATTCACTTCCGGTTTCTGCGTCGTCTCATTCTCAGAGTGATGCTCTCCGACCACTTTCTTCTCGGCAACTTCTTCCTGTGAAGTCGGAGCGTCCGTTGCGAGAGCAGTTGAAGAAACAGCAGGCTTAGGAGTTATCACAGGAATACTTGGATCACTGGTTGTTGTTGTTTGAGACTCCTCTGATGACGGAATGTCAATTTCTTCCCCTGTAACAAACGACGCTTCTGAAGTAGTGTCCGAGGTGGGTTCAGTGGTGGTAACTGTGGGAGCAGAGGTTTCTGTTTGTACAGATTTGTCAGCAGGAGACGGTGTTGAAGATCCCGAAGCTGCGACGGTAGCTGCGCCCTCTCCAGATGCCTCAGTTACCTCGTCGTCTTGGGATTGTTCAACTGGGGCAGAAGTCGACGAGACTGCGGCCTCCTCTC
>LR539120.1:0-15531 GCA_900536315.3 Caenorhabditis becei
AATTCGACTTTTTTGCACTATGACTATTTTTCAGAATTTTTTTCAGAACTTTTTGTTGTCATTTTTGTACTCTACGGCCCAAAAAACCCACGGGGAAAAAGTTTCAGATTTATTGGACAACTTTTCCGAAAACTCATTTTTGCTCCGGGGCTCCGCGAGCCGGTGAGCAAAAAATCCAAAAGTTGTATTTTTGGACTTAGGGTCCCCCATAGTATCCCTATGCAAAATATCAAACCAATTAAAAATACTTTCGGCTCCTGTGAAATGGCCTAGTGGCCATTGTTGAGTAATTACAAATAGTCTCTCTTAAAAAATTAATTTTATTCTGCATTTTCGAAATTTGATTTTTTTTTTCTGAATTTCGGGATTTTGGAGTGTCGTACTGGGTTTTTGAAAAATTTTGGAAAAATGGAAAAAAAAACAGAATATTTTTGAGATCGCATTTTTTTTAAATTTTTGAAATTTGATTTTTTGCGGGATTTCGGAGTGTCGTAAAGGAAAAAAAATGGAAAAATCCTTAAATTAAAATCAAATTTTATTTTGAATTTTAGAAATTTTATTTCTAAATTTTGGGATTTTGGAGCGTCGTACTGGAATTTAAAAAATTTTTCAAAAATCAAAAATCCTAAAATTTTAAAAATCAATTTTTTTTTTGAATTTTCGAAAATATGTTTTTCTATTTTTCGGGATTTCGGAGTGTCGTACTGGAATTTTTTCAAATATCAAGAAAAAAATCAAAAAATTTCAAAAATTTCTGCGATCACAATTTTTTTAAAAGTTTACCGGGATTTTGGAGCGTCGTACTGGAATTTTTCAAAAATTCGAAAAAAAAAATGAATTCAAATTTTTTTTTCCAAAATTTTTTCTTCAATTTTTCGGGATTTCGGAATGTCGTACTGACACATTTTCTCTATAAAAAATTCAAACAAACCTGTTGAAAATGCAGAACACTCTTCAAATTGACACATCTCAATCCATAAATCGCACTGATTAACGGCAACACAATCAGTGCCAACAACGGTATCATCTGAACATATTGATCGATTCCGGGTGCTCCAGAAGACCTAGAAGACATGTCTTCTGAAGACGTAAAGTCTTCTCGAATCGAAGAAATTCTGAAGAATGCATCGGTAATGAGGGGTTGAGGAAGAAAGAAGTGTGTCAGTGTCAGTGACCTGATGAGGCGAATCGGGAAAATGATAAAAAGTGAAAAGAATGGAGGGAAATGGAGTGTGAAAACGGGAAAAAACAGCGAGAATTGGTGAGGAAAGGCAGAGAAAAAAAACAGAGAAAAACAGAAAAAATTAGAAAAAAAAATTTTATGAAAAATGATTTTTTCAAAATTTTCAAAAAATCCTAAAAAATCAATTTTCGCCTAAAATTGCAATGTGAAAAAACCAATCGATAGGACATTTTCTGCTCTACAACTTTCCAGTTGATAGCTTCATAATATATCTTTTCCTTATCAAGTTATCACTAATTTTCAAAAGTTAACTTTTTGGGATTTTTTCAAAAATTTCAAAAAATTCTAAAAAATCAATTTTTGTCTAAAACAGCAAAGTAAAAAAACCAATCGATAGGAAATTTGTTGTTCTACAACTTTTCAGTTGACAGATTTCTGATATATTTTTTCCTTATCAAGTTATCAGTGAAATCCGGAGATTCACTTTTTGGGATTTTTTCAAAATTTTCAAAAAATATATTTTTTCCTTATCAAGTTATCAGTGAAATCCGGAGATTCACTTTTTGGGATTTTTTCAAAATTTTCAAAAAATCCTAAAAAATCAATTTTTTTTTAAAATCGCAATGTAAAAAAACCAATCGATAGAAAATTTTCCGCTCTACAATTTTGTTGTTGACAGCTTCTTGATAACTTTTTCCCTTATCAAGTTATCAGTGATTTCCAAAAATTCACTTTTTGGGAAATTTTCCAATTTTTCCAAAATTTCTAAAAAATCAATTTTCACCTAAAATTGCAATGTAAAACAACCAATCGATAGAAAATTGTCTGCTCTACAACTTTTCAGTTGAGTGCTTACTGATATCTTTATTGCTTATCAAGCTATCAGTGATTCATCTTTTTTTTGATGAATGGATTTTTTCGAAATTTTTAAAAAATTCTAAAAAATCAATTTTTGTCTAAAATCACAATGTAAATTAGCCAATCGATAGAAAATTGTCTCCTCTACAATTTTTTTGTTGACAGCTTTTTGATATCTTTTTTCCTTATCAAGTTATCACTGATCTCCAAAAAACCACTTTTTCATTAAAAAAATTTTTTTTTGGATTTTTTTTTGGAAAACTTGATTTAAAAATACAGAAAGAGTAAACAATATCAATATCAATTTCAAAAACCTTTCTAACAAGATCGTCCTTTTATTTCAAGAGTAGCCGTGTCTTGTTCGACAAATAAACGTCTTTTCCGTCTGCGACAATGATGATTCATCCCTCCCTTTCCCTCTCAATTCATTTCCGCTTAAGACCACTTTAAAGGGGAACACTACTTTCTTTTCGTGAAAAGTGTTTGTTTAGGCGTTCAGAACTGATCTTTTGTGACTTTTTCAGACAAAATTTGAAGATTTGGAGAAAAAAAAATGGTTAAAAAACATTTTTTTGGTTAAATTTCAAAGTTCAAAAATTCTTAAATTTCAAAGTTCAAAAAAAATTTCAAAAAAAAAAAAATGAGGCGGGATTTCGGAGTGTCGTAGTTTTTCTTGTATTTTTTCAAATTAAAATTGTGAATCTTATGGTAAGTATTATTGAAATGATTTTTTTTGAAAAAAAAATTCTGAAATTTTTTTTCTTCAATTCGGGCTTTCGGAGTGTCGTAGTTTTTATTGTTTTTTAATGAAATTTTTATGAAAATGATTTTTTTTTTCATTTGAACAAAAAAATTATTCATAATTTAAAAAATTCTGTGATTTTTTTCAAATCGGAATTTTGGAGTGTTGTAAAAATTGTTTGAAGTAAAAAATTGGGTAATTTCAGAAATTTCAAAATTAAAATTTCCAGGATTTTGGAGCGTCGTTTGAATTTTTCGAAAATCATTATTAATCTTGCAAAAATTCTTTTTTAAAAATTGAAAATAAAAAAAAAAATTTTGAATTTTCGAAAAAAGTTAAAAAATTAAAAAGAAAACTTTTTTCAAGTTTCCCGCCAATAACAAGTTTGAAAAAGGCGCGAAAAGGTTCAAAAATATCCCGGTGCGAAAAACAATTCGAAAAACAGTTTGGTCAGCAGCAGTCGTGTGTGCTGTCCCCCGGTCACATTAAGCCTTCCTCAATGGAAAATAAAGTGAAAAAGTCAACAAAATCGGAGATGACAATTGACTGGAAAGAATGGATCGGTTTCTCGAGTGGCGACACGAAACCAGCGAACATGTGTTTGGAATAGAGGGAATTGATAGAAACTTACACCTGGAGACGAAGAAGAAGAGGGTGGGCAAATATAGGGGAAAAGTTACGAAACGGGATGGTGTACAAAAGTGAGAATATATATATATACATATGTATATGGATTTGGGAGTGGTTTGGACAGAGAGATTCTGGGAAAAGATAGGATGGGTCTCGCCACGAAAATGGTTTCTGGCTGAAATACGGATTTTGGGCAAGGTTTTTACGCTTTTCTGGTGAAAACGAGTGATATTCCAGCAGTTTTCATCGATTCTCACAAAATTTAGTACGACACTCCAAAATCCCGGTTTTGGTTTTTCCATTTTTTTGCGTTTTTTTGCAGATACATTTCGATTTTTCTGAAAAATGAAAGGAAAATTTCAAAAAAATCATCTAATTCTCAGATTATTGTCTCCAGAAGTGTCACCTGGTGGGTCTCGCCACGAAAATGATTTCTGACTAAAGTACGGCTTCTGGACAAGATTTTTTGACTTTTTCTGATGAAAATGGGTAAGAAAACACTATTTCAATGGATTCCAGCAATTCCAGCAGTTTCCATCGATTTTTAGTGAAAAAACTTGCATTTTTTAGTATTTTGAAGCTTTTTTCCCAAAAATCACCTAATTTTCCCGAATTTATTTGTGGAAATTGATGGAATTTGGTTGAAAATGATTGAATTCACCCATTTTCATCTTGAAAAGTGTCAAAACCTTGTCCAGAAGCCGTTATTCAGCCAGAAGTCATTTTCGTAGCGAGACCCACTGGTCGGTTTTCGACGAAACGGGATTTCGGAGTGTTGTATTTTTTTTGTAAAATTTTATTTTAAACTTTTTGGGAAAGCGGAATTTTGGAGCGTTGTAAAAATTTTGTGGAATTTTTCTCATTTTTTACGACACTCCGAAATCCCGCAAACTCTGTCATTTTTTGAAGAACGCAATTTTGGAGTGTTGTAAATTTTTTTTTAAATTTTGCTTTTTTGAAATTTATAGGAATTTTGGAGTGTCGTACTTCAGGAAAGTGAAAAAAAATTATCAATTTTCTAAAATTCTCCAAACGACACTCCGAAATTACGCTTTACAAAATCGAAACAGAAAATGAATATGAAAACGAAAACTTGCCCATGTTTCCAAGGGAAAAGCGAAAAAAGACAAAAGAATACAAAACGGAAAGTGCACGGGAAATCTTGGCGGAGGGCAGCCCCCCGGTGGCCGAGAAGTGGACACTTGACTCTTTATTAAAATAGAAATAGTCATTGAAGGGGGCAGTGAGACAAAACATAAGCTGGACCGGAAATTTACGGGGTTTGGATGAGCTGGGAATGGTTTTCGAGGAAGTTTGGAATTTTCTAGAATTTTTAAAAATTTTCAGGATGAAAAATTTTTTTGGAGTTTTCCGAATTTTTCTAGAATTTTCCAGAATTTTCTAAATTTTTCTGGATTTTTCTAGAATTTTCCAAAATTTTCAATAAATTTCTAAGATTATTCTGGAATTTTCTGGAATTTTCTAAAAATTTATTTGGTTATTTAAAAAAAAATTTCAGAAAATCTAGAAAAATCTAGAATATTGAGACATTTTTCTGAATTTTTTTGAATTTTCTGGAATAAAAAAAATTTTTGGAGAGCAAAAAAAAAAAATTTTTCCAAATTGTTTAGTACAACTAGACACACTTTTCCAATACAATCATAATAATAATAATAATAACACAAAACTTCTTCTCTCGTTTCTTCAAACACATAATGGCATATGCCGATAAGAACCGCCAATGCGTCGGCTGGCATGTTTTATTATTGTTTTTCGATTGAAAACGGCAAGGAGATTGATGGATTTGAGCATGAGAAATTGGAGAAAAAAGGTTGGAAGAGTAAGGTGGGTCTCGCCACGAAAATGGTTTCGGGGTTGAAATACGGCTTCTGGACAACATGTAAAAGCGTCGAAATCCTCAAATATTCATGTTTTTGCACTGAAAATTGGGGAAAGTTGAAATTCAAAAAACGGGATTTCGGAGCATCGTACTAATCCTCCAAAAAGTTGGGAAAATTTGTCAAAAAATTAGTAGCTCTTTTTTCTTTTTTCTTATCAGCTCTCTCGTCAGAAAACACGTAAATGAGGCTGTTTGAGCAAGAGAAATTGTCTAGAGACACAACATGTCAGCTGTTGGCAAAGAGAGATGGATTTGTGTGATAGGGGAGGATTCACTGATATGATTAGATCATTTTTATGATGATCGAGATGGATTGGCAGTTGGGACAACTGGGAAATTTGGAGTTTCCTAGAAAAGTTTTTTAAAAATGAAGAATTCATTTTTCGCGCACATCACACACAATAAATAATACAATCAAGACAAGAAAAATTGTGAAAAAAAAAATGGAATTTCAAGAGAAAAATCAATAATAATGCCAATATTGTAGAAAAGTACACAATCGATAAAATTCGCTGGAAAAACAAATCCGAAAAGGGCAAAATACGGGTGGGAAGCGTTTTTTCACCAAAAGACAAAATTCTGAAAATTGCTGAAAACCGGGTGGAAAAAATGGGCGGGACGTTTGAAACGGGCTGGAAAATTGGGGGTTTTTGGGATTTTTCCTAAAAAAAAATTGTTTTTAATTTTTTCTAAAAATCAATAATAGAATCACCGGAAAAAAATCAACAACCAAAACCGCGTAGCGGGCGGGAATTTGAATTTTTGAGAAAAAGGAAAATTTTTTGAAAAAAAAATAAAGCCAAAATGCGGTGGAGCGCGATTGCTTCTAGAAAACGAGGAAGGGAAATTGTACTAGAAAAGAGGATTTTTGTGAAGAAAAAAAATGGGAAAAAATAGGAAAAAGATCGTGAAATTGGATGGGCTTGGCCCCAAAAATGAATAGTTTTTCAGGAAAAGGTTACTGTAGATGGGTGTCTAGTAAGAATGATTTTTCATATTGTTAATTATCGATTGCGGGTTGAAAACTCCTTGACTTGACGTCGAAGAACTCGATGCTGACGTCGATGAAGGCGTTGAGGAGACGGTGGCCGTGGCGACGGCAGTGGCTGTGGCAGAGGCACCGTTGTAGCGTTGGATGTTCTCCAGAGGGGTTATCATGTTGAAACTGCAAAGGAAATGGTGGGAATAGGAGAAAAATACAGGAAAAACTAGAAAATTTGAGCAAAGTTGATGAATTTTGAGGAATTTTGAGGTTTTTGGGTTACTGTAGCTTGAAAAGTCCGCAATTTTGCGGGAAGTGGTTGCACAGATTATGATTTTCACCGAATTTTCATGAAAATTAGCAAAAACCACAAAAAAAGAGGATTTTGAGTTATTTTTAAACTTTTTTGAATTTTTTTGGGTTACTGTAGCTTGAAAAGTCCGCAATTTTGCGTGTAGTTGCACAAATTATTAAATTTATAAAATTTCAATAAAACAGCTTCAAACGATCGGATTTAGCGATTTTTAGCGATTTTTAGAGGTTTTTACATTTTTCGAATTTTTGGGTTACTGTAGCTTGAAAAGTACGCAATTTTGCGTGTAGTGATTGCACAGCTTGTTTTAATTTATACAATTTTAATAAAACAGCTTTCCACAATACTTAGCGATTTTTTGAGTGATTTTTAAATTTTTTTTGAACTTTTCTGGTTACGGTAGCTTGAAAAGTACGCATTTTTTCGTGTGGTTAATGCACAGATTTTTTATCTATACAATTTTAATAAAACAGCTTCAAACTATCGGATTTAGCGATTTTTTGCGATTTTTAGAGATTTTTGAATTTAAAAAAATTTTGGGTTACTGTAGCTTGAAAAGTACGTAATTTTTCGTGAAGTAACTGCACAGATGTCTTATTTTATCATCTTTACTATTACTAATTGACAAAGTCTGTCTGTGTGTCTGTCTGTCTGTCGTTCCGCGGCAGTTTCTCAGTAACTACTCGACCATATTCGTCGTTCCTTCGCAGGGAAGTCAGGTCCGATTCATGCTCGGTGCACGTCAAGTTAATAAGGGATCCTTATTCTGTGAATAGGTCAGGAGCGCAAAATAGGCATTTTAGGCCCTTTTTTCCATGTTCAGTTCTAAAAACGCCTATGTCGGCCACGTTCAATTTTGAATTCCGCGCTTTTCAACGTGAGGAAACGGAGCCGAAGGCGGGAAACCAGGCAGAGGAGACGGCGTTAGCCGTCGCCGATTGCCTGGTCTTTACTACAGTCTGTTCCAAAATTATAGGACCCCCCTATATTTTGTGAGTCTGGAACTTTTCAGAAGAGATAGAAAAAATGTGTGAGTGCAGTTATTCATCACTTGTCCTGAAACTAACACACCCGAGTTTTCTCGGTGATCGGTCCTCTCCCGGCTCCAGGGCACACTTCACCCGTTTCTGCAGCTGTTCCATAATTATAGGACCCCCCTACTTTTGAAAATTTTTTATTTTTTTTCGAAACCAAAAGTGGTCTAATTTGTTGCCCGGGTTAGTTTTATAACGTTTATGTTAAAATTAGCTCCAGGCAAAATTTTTAACCACCATTTCCAGCCCTCCAAAGTTGGAAAAAACGGCGTTTTTCGTCAATTTTTACGTTTTCTCAAAATTTTGAGCGGGAGAAGTTCTGAACTGAACCTGACTGTTGGCGGGCATTGTTTTCACATCACTTCACATAGATTCTAATGAAGAGAATCTACAAAAACACCTTTTTTCCGACAACATCTCGAGACATTGCTAAAATGCTCCGTTTTTTGCCCTTGATCGTGTTATCACCATTGATTAAAAATTTATCTCAAAGCGGATTGTTACAAATACGTTATAAAACATACGGAAACTGCAGTTTGAACTTGTTTCAGCTCAAAAAAAAATCAAAAAATTTTCGACTTTTTCAATATTTTTTGGTTGATCGGAGAAAGGGTATTTTTGTAGATTCTCTTTATCAGAATCAATGTGAAGTGATGTGAAAACAATGCCCGCCAACAGTCAGGTTCAGTTCAGAACTTCTCCCGCTTAAAATTTTGAGAAAACGTAAAAATTGACGAAAAACGCCGTTTTTTCCAACTTTGGAGGGCTGGAAATGGTGGTTAAAAATTTTGCCTGGAGCTAATTTTAACATAAACGTTATAAAACTAACCCGGGCAACAAATTAGACCACTTTTGGTTTCGAAAAAAAATAAAAAATTTTCAAAAGTAGGGGGGGTCCTATAATTATGGAACAGCTGCAGAAACGGGTGATGCGTGCCTTGGAGCCGGGAGAGGACCGATCACTGAGAAAACTCGGGTGTGTTAGTTTCAGGACAAGTGATGAATAACTGCAATCACACATTTTTTCTATCTCTTCTGAAAAGTTCCAGACTCACAAAATATAGGGGGGTCCTATAATTTTGGAACAGACTGTATTACTAATTGACAAAGTATGTGTGTGTGTCTGTCTGTGTGTCGTTCCGCGGCCGTTTCTCAGCAACTACTCGACCATTTTCGTCGTTCTTTCGCAGAGGAGTCAGGCCCTATCACCTCCCGGTGCACGTCAATTTTATAAGGGATCCTTATTCTGTGAATAGGTCAGGAGCGCAATTTGACTGTTTTAGGCCCTTTCTCCATGTTCATTTCTAAAAACGCCTATGTCGGCCACGTTCAAATTTGAATTTCGCGCTTTTCAACGTGAAGGAAACGGAGCCGAAGGCGAAGGTTCGCACCGCCGAAGGCGGAAAACCAGGCAGAGGAGACGGCGTGAGCCGTCGCCGATTGCCTGGTATTTCAATAAAACAGCTTTCCACAATCAGCTTTTGCGATTTTTAAAGATTTTTGAATTTTAAAAAAAATTTTGGGTTACTGTAGCTTGAAAAGTACGTAATTTTTGGTATTGTTAATGCACAGATTTTTTATTTCATCAAATTTCCCGATTTTCAGTTTTTCAAGTTTTTGAAATTTCGGATTACTGTAGCTCCAGAATTCTGTATTTTTGCGTGTTTTCTGGGTTACTGTAACTCAAAAATTCACGGTAAATCACAGAATAACAAGATTTGCTCGAAAAGCCAAAATCTGAAATTTCTGGGTTACTGTAGCTCCGAAAGTCCGCAATTTTGCGTCAGGTGTTCACACGGAAACGTCAAAATTTACGGAAAGTTATAGAAAAATTGGAATCACTTGGAAAGTGATAAGAATTTTTTTAAAAGGAATTTCAAAAAATGTTCATGAGATTTTTTTTATAAAAAATGAAAAAAAATTCAAAAAAAATTTTTATTTCATTTTTTTTCTCATTTTTCAATTTTTTCACCCACCCAGGCGTCCTATCTCCAGCTTTTGTACTTGTCGGATATTCAGATAGATATCGATTACTTCTGATATTGAATAATTGACTGAAAGCACTGTTCTGGAATGCGGGATTCGCGTAAGGGGCTCCTTGTGATCCGATCATTGTATTCGCCGCGAATTGGTCTGCAAGTGAGCCTGAGCGTCAGTTGATTATTGATTAGGTGATAAGGTGCTTATCACTTACTGATATTGAAACTTGACGCGTCATGCGATCCTTCGCCCATTCCTTGCATTGGGTTCCAGCCCAGAAGAGACGGATCGAATGGGTCAGTGGGCACTTCGTTTCTGCAAAAAATCAACTTTTTGAAGTTTGAAAAAATTGAGAAAAAAATTCAGATTTGGAAATGGGGTACTGTAGCTTTGAAAAAAAATTGAAAAAAATAAAAAAAAAATGTTTTTTTTTTGATTTTTGATTTTTTTTGGATCACGGTAGCTTGGAAATTCTGTGATTTGGCGTGCGGTGAATACACAGAGATTTTGAAAAATCAGAAAATCATGGAAAAATGACAATTTTTTCAGTTTTTTCAATTTTCAAGGTTACTGTAGCTATGAAAATCTGCATTTTTATTTTTGTTTTTTTTTGCCAAATTTTTCAAGTTAGTGTAACATTAATTTTGAAAAAATTTTTATTTTCGGATTACTGTAGTTCCAAAAATCTGCATTTTCGCGTATTGTGAATGCACAAGAACCCCAAAAATTTGAAAATTCCAAAAAATCCAGCAAGAATAGCTCAAAAACCATTGAAAATCATTTTAAAAAATGAGGATGTTTCAAATTTATGTTACAGGTTACTGTAAGTTTTTTTTCAAATTTTTTTTCCGGATTTTTTTAGATTACTGTAGCTCCAAATAAACATTTTTCAAAATCAGGGAAAAAATCCATATTGTCGAAAATTTGAAAAAAATCAAAAGTGAAAAAAAAAATTTCAAAAAAAATTTTTTTTCAGGTTACTGTAGCTTGAAAAATTCGGCAATTTTGCGTTTTTTTTCACTGATAACAACATTTTCAAAACTTGGATTACTGTAACTAACCCAAAACTAGTTGCCTTTGACCTGTCGGCGTGTTTGGTCATGTGCTTCTGAAGGTACGTCTGCTGGGTGTAGGACTTTCCGCAAAACGGGCAAATGTGAATCTAAACACAATTGATAAATCCCTTATCAATTATCAATTATCACCTTCAAATGTTTCGATTCTTTATGTTTTGGAATGTGATCCAGAAGAGATTGTTCATCGGTGAAACACTTGTAACAACTGTTACATTTGAATGGTTTGTCTGTTTGATGACATCGAGAATGCGATTGAAGATTCGACAATTGGGAGAACGCCTTGTCACAACCCGTGAATTTGCACTGCAAAAATAAATTGGGGAAATTTTGGAAGAGAAAATGTTGACAATTTTTTTGAAAATCTAGAGAAAAATTTGAATAAATTTTTGTAGCTATGATTTTTTGAAATCGTCCCAATTTTCAAAAAACAAAATTTTGAAAAACAAAACCAACGACACTAAAAAAAAAATTTTGTGATTTTTTGTGATTTTTAAATTAAAAAAAAAAATTTCAAATTTTTGAAAAAAATCAAAAATACAAAAAAATTACTGAAAAATGTTTGACTGAAATTTTTTTTAAAAATTTTGGTTTTTCAGAATTTTTTTTTTATTTTGTAATTTTTCTTACATTTTTTCTGGTTTTTTCTTTATTTTTTCAGTCTTCAAAATTTTTTTTGAAAATTTGAAAAATATAAAAAATTATAAAAATGCTAGAAAAACATTTTTTCAATTTTTGGATTTTTTTTTGGAATTTTCAAATTTTAACTGAATTTTATCTGATTTTTTCCTGGGTTGTTTTTATTTTTAAAAAAGGTTGAAATTTTTGAAATTAAAAAAAAAATAGAATTCAAAAAAAATTTATTGACATTTTTGACTTAAAAATTTTTTTCAAAAATTTATTTTTTCGAATTTTTTAATTTTTCTGATTTTTTCTATTTTTTCCATTTTCAAATAAATTTTTCAATTGTAAAAAATTTGAAAAAAAAAACAGCAAAAAATGAAAAAAAAAAATTTTTTTTTAATTTTTTTTAATTTTTTGGAATTTGACTTTTTTTTTTAATTTTCCCTGAAATTTCAATGTTTTCTAAATAGAAATAAATTAGATAATTTTGTTTTAAAATTCATAAAATTTTAAAAAAATTTTAAAAACTGAAAAAAAATTTCTTAAGAAATTTCGATTTTTTTGCTCAAAATTTTCAAAACTTTTCTTTAAAAATCCAGAATCCCCCCACGAACCTTATAGGGTTTCTCTCCAGTATGTGTCCGAATGTGTTGCTGCAAGTGTGACAACTGCGTGAACTTTTTTCCACAGTAATTACAAGGACCAAATGGTTTTATGCCGAGGTGGATACGCATGTGTTGGGATAAATACGACGAGTTGGCGAACGCCTGTAAAATCAATCGATAATTGGGAATAAACTTTTTTCGATGAAAAAAATAATCTAGGCCTGAACCTACAAGCCTGAAGCTACAGACCTAAATCTTGCCTGTCTCAGATTCAGGTCTGATCTTACAGGCCTGAATTCAAAGCTATGCTTTACAGACCTTTACAGGGTAGGCCTGAAGTCAGGCCTGATCTTACAGACCTAGGCTTTCAGGCCCAACTTTACAAGCCTGTTTACCAGGCCTAAAAGCCAAAAAGTATCCAACGAACCTTAACGCACTGTGTGCACTTGTAGGGTTTCGCCTCTCGCATCTGCATCTGTTGCTGAAGCACCCCCACGTCCGGCTTTTGTTCGAACTGCAAGAAAACAAATTAGTCTGGGTCTAAAAAGCCTAAAGAGCCTAAATTTTAGATTGGGCTTGGACCTAAAAGCCCGGACCTCAGGCTAGAAGTCTGAAACTGAAATTGTGACCTAAAAGTAGACCTAAAAGTTTAAGGTTAAATTTAAGTTCAGAATTTAGGCCTGCTGGGCCCATACAGGCCAAGTTTTGAAAACCTTTTTCCAACTTATGAAAAAAAGGGGCGTGGCCTCACTACAAAACCATTTTTCATTCGGAAAAGAAGAAGAACGCCGCGCCAATTGATTTATATTTTGGCGATGATTTACGCAAGAAAAGTTTTGATGAAATATTGTTTTACTATTCGGAAGGATTACTGTAGCTGTTTGACCTAGAAAAGCCATTTAGTACGATGCTCCGAAATCCCGGTATGAACTTTTTGAACTTTTTGAACTTTTTGGGATATTCAAGATGGATATTGGATATAAAACGAGTTTTTTTGACTAGACTAGAGTATGTAAACACACAGCACTTGTTTGAAATCGAGACACTGTATGTTGCGAGTTGTTTGCCGGGTTTGGCGACATGTACAGACAATAAGGACTCTTTGGGGGGAAAAGAGCCGATGGGATCAATTTTGTTGGGTGTGTGTTTTGATTGGGGCGATTTTTGGGGAAATAGGGGGATTTTGAAAATTTTAATTTAAAAAAAAAATGATGAAAGATTACTGTAATTAGTCAGAAAAAATTTTCTTAATTTTTTTTCAAAAATTTTCAGAAATTTTGAAATAATTTTTTGAGTTGAAGCTTGACTAAAATTGATTAAAGATTACTGTAGTTTGGGAAAAATTGATTAGGAATTATTTTTTATTCAAAAAAAATATGAAAATTAAAAAAAAATTTTTTTTTGAAAATTGGAGCTCTGAAAACCTAAAAAAATTTTTTTGAGAATTCAAAAAAATTTCTAAAAATTAAATTTGATTGAAATTGATGAAAGATTACTGTAAAAATTGCAAAAAAATTCTAGATTCATAGAAAAAATAAAAATAAAAATTTCAATAGATTTTTTCCGAAAATTGAATTTCACAAACTTGAAAAATTTTTTTTTGAGAATCAAAAATTTTTTAAAAATATGAGTCATAGGAAAAGTTATGAATCAGTTTGTGAAATTTATAGAAATTTTTTTTTAATTAAAAAAAAATGAAAAATCCAAAAACTTCAAAAAATTTCAAAACCCCCAAAAACTCTAAATTTTCAGAATCCGCAATATTCGAAAAAAGTCTGTAATTCTAGAATATTCTGAATTCAAAAAATTTGCAGAATCCCAAAAGTTTCAGAATCTTCTGAATCCCTGAATCCCTAAAATTCAGAATCCAAAAATCTCCAGAATCTCCTAGACCTTCTGAACCCTCTAGACCCCCAAAATTTCACAACTTTCCAAAAAATCAATACTAATCAAGATCAAGATCAGGTAAACGATCAGACATCAAACTTTCTCATACATTTTTCAGGATAAAAAATACCTACAGTAACCCTAGATGTTCCAAGGGTCCAATGGTCCCTTGGCCCCTGGAACGTGTGAAAACTCAAAAAAAAACTTGGGGAGGGGGTGAAAAAGGTGTTCGAAAAGCGTGGTGGTGCGCAACAAACACAAAAAATGGCTGCTCTCGGAGCTGCCTTGGCTCTTTCTCTGCTCCACACACACAGTTCCGTTCGTTTCGTTCGTTTCCCCGAAAGTGCAACCGACACACAGTGCAAACAGGCCCCTCTTCTCGTCTCGGCGTCTCTCCATTTCACGTGCTCTCTCTCCCTCTCTTTCTAGGTTTTTGGGCTTTTTTCGACTCTTGAAAATGCGAACAGATCGATCGATTTTGAAACTGTTCGCTTTTTTTAGGGGCAACTTCTGGGATTTTGTAAGTTTTTTCAGATTTTTTTGGAGGATTTCAAGGGTTGATAGGGTTGTTTGAAACAAAAATTTGATTGGAAAAAATTTTGAACAATTTTGAAAAATTTTGAAAAATTGAAAAAAAATTTCTGAAATTTTTTTTTTGAAAAAATCAGATTTTTCTGAAAAATGCAAAAAATTTAGAATTTTTGAAATCTGATTTTTTAAATTTTTTTGGAATTTTAAAGAATTTCTGATAATTTAGGAAACTTGAAATTAGCTTTCAAAATTTGAAAAATTGCCAAAAAAAATTTTTTTTTTTTGCATTTTTTTTTTTTGGAAAAAATAAAAATTTTCCTAAAAAATTCCAAAATGTTTTTTTGATTTTTAGGTTTTTTTCTGAATTTTTCAAGGGTTTTTAGTGATTTTCAGAACTGAAAAAAATTTAAAACATGGGAAAAACCAAAAAAAAATTTCTGAAAAAAAACTTGAAAAAAAATTAAAAATTTTTTCAAATCGTAAAATTTTTTTGATTTTTCAAAAAATGTTTTTGGAGTTTTCTGAAACTAAAAAAAATTGGGCAAAAATACAGAAAACCAAAAAAATTTGTTTTTTAATTTTTGGAAAATATCAGAATTTTACAAAATTTTTCAGAAAACCCCAAATTTTTTTCAAATTTTCAAAATATAGTTTTGATTTTTTTCAGTTAAAAAATACAGGAAAACTTCTGAATTGCAAAAAAAAAATCCAAAAATTTTTTATCTAATTTTTTTTTCAAAAAATTCTTCTGCAATTTCAAAATTTCCCTCTACAGTACCCCCTCCTTCACTCGAAATTCTTCAAAAAAACTGCAAAAGTGGGCGGAGCTCACGACAAAAAAGATACTGATCAAATTACACTTGGTTGTCGGGTGTGGAAGAAGAAGAAGAAGAACCACTTGGGGGTGAGATCAAGGGGGAAACGCTTTTAAAGGACACACGGATTACGGTAGGTTCAAGAAGGTTTTTGGGAAATAAGAGGGTACCGTAGGAACCTAGAAAAGTTTCAAATCTTTCAAAATTTGAAAAACCGCCAAAAAAAGGTGCACAAAAAGGAACGGGAAAACGGAAAAGTTGTTGACATTCGGGGTGTCATCTCGCACCTCTCTTCGTCTTGTTTATGCACTTTTTGGACTAGGGTTGAACACGGAAATTGTGTTGTGTTGGACTTTTTTTGGGGGGGGGGGGGG
>LR539120.1:15542-48887 GCA_900536315.3 Caenorhabditis becei
TTTGGGGGGGGGGGGGGAGAAGCGGGATTTCGGAGTGTCGTTGGGAAAATTGCAATTGAAAAAAAGTTCATGGAGTTAGTACGATGCTCCAAAATGACGGAGATACTTATGCGGGATTTCGGAGTGTCGTAGTGGAAAATTTGGGTTTGGTACGATGCTCCGGAATGACAGAGTTACTTATGCGGGATTTTGGAGTGTCGTAGTGGGGAATTTTCAGGAATTTGAATATTTTTGGAATCCCTTTTTAGAACACCGGGATTTCGGAGTGTCGTAGGGAAATGTGCAATTTAAAAAAAAGTTCATAGAGTTGGTATGATGCTCCGAAATAACGGGCTGCTCATGATATCGGAATCCATTTTTCAACGGGATTTCGGAGTGTCGTAGTGGTAAAATATCAACAATTTTCGAAAAATTCAAAGAAATTTGAAAAAAAAAGTGATTTTTTGAAACTACTTTTTAGCACACCGGGATTTCGGAGTGTCGTTGGAAAATTTACAGAAAACAAAAATGAGATATGTATTGAATAGGTACGAAGCTCCGAAATAACGGCTGGAATTTTTTTTTGAGAAAGCGAGATTTCGGAGTGTTGTAAAAGAAGTTGCAATTTTGAGAAAAAATGATAAAAAAATTTTTAGAACTTGAGATTTGAAAAATTTAAAAAAATAGCTTTGCTGATAAGTGATAATCAATTTTCAAAATCAGAAAAAATTGCAATGAAAAAATTATTTACAATGCTCCAAAATCCCGTTTTTCAAAAATTTGAAAATCTGAAAAATCAATATCAAAAAGCTAATTTTTTCTTGCAATTTTTACAACTTTCTAAAAATCCAGTACGATGCTCCGAAATCCCACCCCATTGGGTTACTGTACCTACCCCACTGATAACCCCCTAAAACCCGTAACAATGTGTGTAAATCTCCCCAAAAAAAGGCCGAAAATGTGTACAGTACCCAGCAAAAAAAACTGTAAAAAAGGTGAGGAAAAGATGCCGAAATGGCCATGAAATAAGTAAAGATGGCCTATGGGGGTCCAAAAAAAAGGAAATGTAATCTAAAAGGGCGAATCTGGACATGTTTCAACGTCTTGTTCGACCAATCACACTGCCTACAGTACCCCCCGTAGTGTTTCCTGACCGGTTCCTCGAAGAAACGGCCGTGATGGAACAGATGGATTACGGTAGGTGAGAAATGGAAACATTTCATGTGTGGAAAAAGGAAAAAGAAATGAGAAATTGGAGGAACTGGTTGGTTTTTGGAAGGCATTTTTATGAGTTACTATGTAGGGGAGTACGGTAGGTTGGGGAAAAATCGAAAATTGATTTTTTTTCAACCAAATTTGATTTTGAAAGAGTTACGGTAAGTCACAAAAAAAACAGTTTTTTTTTAGAATTGAAGATTGATTTTTTGGGAAGCTTGAATTTTTTTCCAAAAATAATAACATGGGAAATTGATTTTTTACCGATTTTTTAGGACTTTTAGGATTATGGTAGGTGTTGAAAATGTTTTTTTTTTCAATTTTTTGATTTTTTTTAGAATTTTTTGAAAATGTTTTTTTTTCAATTTTTTTGGATTACGGTAGGTTTGATTTTTCTTTTTTTGGTTTTTTTTTTTGAAAAATTGGGATTACGGTACTTTCTGACCTAATTTTTGAGAAAATGAAAAATTGATTTTATTTAAATGTTTTTTAAAAAATCAAAAATTCCCAAGGTAGGTTACTGTAGATTTCTCAAATTTTTCTAAATTCTGAAATTTCAGAAATTTTTTAAAATTATTTTAAAGAAATTTAAAGTTTCAAAAATCTTCAGAATCAGAAAATTCCGAAAAATTCCGAAATTCCGAAAATTTCGAAAATTTTAGAATCTCCAGAAATTTATAATCAGAAAAAACATTTCAAAATCTAACCTAATTTTTGGGAAAATGAAAAGTTGATTTTTTTTTCTAATTTTTGATATTTTTTTGAAAAATTGAAAATTCCTAGTCAGGCTACTGTGGATTTCTCGAATTTTTTCTAAATTCCGAAATTTTAGAAATTTTTAAAAATTGTTTTGAAAAAGTTTTAAGTTTCAAAAATCTTCAGAATCACAAAATTCAGAAGAATTCCAAAATTTCGAAAATTTTGAAATTTTCAGAATTCCAGAACCTCCAGAATCCCAAAAATTTAGAATCATTAAAAAAACAGAATTTTAAAAATTCCAGAATCCCAATTCCAAATTCCAGAAACTTGTCTCACCTTCTCAACACTTTCCCCTTTTACAGCAGCTAAAATCAATTCTTCCATTAGATTTTCAGAATCTTCCATGATTTTTCAAACAGATATATTGACTTTCTTTTAGAAAAATAATAATAATAAGACAGGAAAGAAGAAGAAGAAGAACGGGGGGAATCGGTTTCGAACTGTCTTTCCTCTTCCTTCTTTTTCTTCTTTTTCTCTAGAGGTCGTTAACGAAATTATGGGGCATTTCGGGATTCTACTGGAGGAATGAAAAAACACAGAAAAAGAGGAATTCCTAGAGATTCTCGTTTTTTACTGATGGTTCTGTACTAAAATTGCGGAAATTTCGGTTGAAATTGGAAAATAATTTTTTCCGAATTTTAAAAAATTGAAAAACTGATCGTCATCACAAAAAGATTCTAGAATTTCAGAAAAAATTGGAAATAAATGTTAGGGATTTTTTTTCAATTTTTGAAAATTTGGTACCGTAATTTGATGAAATTTTCAAAGTAAAAAAATTTTGGCAAAATTTTTTTTTTATTTTTTGAACCTACAGTAACCCGAAATTTCAAAACCAGGTTTGAAAAAATCCAAAAAAATCCAAAAAATCAGAAAATATGGAGTACAGTAACCTAAAAATTGAAAAAAAAATTTTTTTTCCAATTTTTGGATTTTTTTCAATTTTTGAAAATTTGCTATCGATGAAATTTCCTAAAAAATAAAAATTTGGCAATTTTTAAAATTTTTTCAGAACTTCAGTAACCCAAAATTTCAAACTCTTTTCTCGAAAAATCAAAAAAAAATTTCAAAAATTCCAAGAATTCCAAAAAATCGTAAAATATGTGGTACAGTAACCTAAAAATTCAAAAAAATTTCAAACTCTTGTTTTAAAAAATTGAAAAAAAATTCCAAAAAATCATAAAATATGTAGTACAGTAACCTAAGAATTCAAAAAAAATTTTATTTCAATTTTAGGATTTTTTTCATTTTTTGAAAATTTGGTATCGTAATCTACAGTAATCTAACGAAATTAGAAACATTTTTTATTCATTCATTCAAATTTTTCAGATTTACAGTAATCCGATTCCAGAAATTTTTTTTCAATTTCTCAAAATTAGTTCCATAGTCTACAGTAATCCAAGAAAATTTTTTTCGAAAAAAAAATTGAACTTTTTTTAAATTGTGAAATCTCAAAAAAATCCAAAAATTTGAAAAAAAAATTCCAACTTACAGTAATCCCAAACCACTATAATTCAAGAAAAATTTTCAAAAAAAAGGTTCTTTCCAACTTACAGTAACCCAACCCAACCAACCCAAAATTTCTGTCCTCTAATAAAGTTTCAAGTCCATTAGCCAATCCCCAAACTTGGGGGATTCCCAAGCCCCATTACACACATTTGAGACAATGAGCTAACCTACAGTAACCCAATTTAAAGAAAACCTACAGTAATCTTCTTACCTTTTGCTCATTTTTCTTCAATTTTTTTTGAATTTTTTTTTGGTCAATCCAATCCAAAAAACCACTGCTTTTGTCAGGAAAACGTCTCAAGACTAGCCGTTTTTTTCCTTCTCATCACCTCCTCCCCCAGTTCTTCTCGGAATTAGGTCAAACTTTTTTCTTTGCGGATCATGTCCTATTCGCCCTCAAAAAACTTCTGCCTAGCCCGAACCTGTCCTTTTTCCGAACACGGAGATTGTAAAAGTGTGACACACAGTGTTCTTCAAGGACACACACAAAAAATGGCTGTGCGCGCCAAATTGCCGAATGACCTAAAAACCGAGGATGGAGGTGAAAGTGTCTCGGAATGGCGTGAGTGCAAAAATGTTTAGAGGGTGGTGGGGATTGAACTTGGGACCGGTGAAGTGGCGGGAGCACGTGCTACCGGTTGAGCCACACGGTCAATGGCAGTGTAAGGCGCGCGGTGCTGTGATAAAGGCGCAGCGCCCAAGAGTTTGGAGGGGGAGTTTTGAAAATTGAGACATACCAAAAATGAAAAAAGTTCAAGATTTTTCAATTTTCTTGAAATTTCCCGGTTTTTTCTAGATTTCCCAAAGAAAACAAGCAATTCTTCTTGAATTTACGTATTGTTGCACCCAAAAAAACCCGGAAAAGTGAGTAAAATGGGCGGTAGCTTTGTGACATACGGCTAACAAAGAGATCCTCCTTTTTTTATTGTGGGGAAAGTGCAGCGGAAAGTGACAAATGAGATGGGAGTGAGAATCAATTGCTTGACCGGATGGGTCAGCAGCAGGAGTTTTTTTTTGAATTTGTGATGAGATTGGATTGGATTGGATTGGTGGGGAAAAGGAAAGGAGAAAGTGTTGCTGATTTAAAGAAAAAGTTGAGAAAATTTGGGGAAATTTAAAAAAATGCTCTGAAAAAATAAAGTTTTTGAATTTTTGAAAAATTGGATTTTTTGATTCTGGAATTTTTTCCAGATTTTTCAAAAATTTTTCAGTTTTTTTTCAATTTATTTTTGTTATTGCCACCCCGCGGCGAGTCACCTGGTGGGTCTCGCCACGAAAGTGGTTTATTACTGAAATACGGCTTCTTGACAAGGTTGTTTGACTTTTTCTAATGAAAATGGGTGAAATGACATGAATTCAGTCATTTCCAGCCAAATTTCAGCAGTTTCCACCGATTTTCAGTGAAAATAAAGTGTTTTTGGTAAAAATCGGCAAAATACCCAAAAATGCATGTTTTTGTACTGAATTCATGACTGAATTCATGTCATTTCACCCATTTTCATTAGAAAAAGTCAAACAACCTTGTCAAGAAGCCGTATTTCAACCAGAAATCGTTTTCGTGGCGAGACCTAACAGGTGACTCGCCGCGGGACGGCAATAATAGGTAATTCAAAAAAAAGGAAAACATGAGTGAAAAATTTGAAGAAAAAAAAAACTGTTTCTGGATTTTTTTTGGCCATTTTTATTGTTTTTTGTCATTTTCAAAAAAATCAGAATTAAAATTTTTTTTGAAAACTAAAAAAAAAAATTTTTTTCAAATGTTCCATTTTTCCAATTTTCATAAAAATGTTCTAGAAAAATTCTACAGTAACCATATCAATGAAAAAAATTTCGAAATTTCGAAAAAAATTTATTTTATTATTTTTCAAATTTTTTCCGAATTTCTCATTTTATACATTTATGCATATTTTTTTTTCAAATTAAACAAAAGTAAAGATAAGCTTATCAATTTTTGACAAATTTTGCAATTTTTTGGATTCTGAAATTTTTCCCCAGATTTTTCAAAAATGTTCCAGGTTTTTTTCAATTTTCTCATAGGAAATTTTTTTTGAAAATTTTTGAAATTGAAAAAATGTTTCAATGTAAAAATAAGCTTATCAATTTTAACAGTAACCTTACCAAGCAATACATGTTTACGAATTTTGCAAAAAAAAATTTTGAAACTTTTCGAATCAATTTTTTCAATTATCCAATTAAAACAAATTCTACAGTAACCTTATCAATCCTATCAATAAAAAATTTTCAATTATAAAAAAATCATTCTCACAAAAATTTCAGTTCCCTACCAATTCCTCAACGACGACGTTCCACGTCGTCGTTGACGTCTTTTTTTGAAAGTTCTGATGAAAAACCGTATCCCAACAGCAACAGTCAAAAAAAAGCGAATCAGACAGTCTATGTGTGTGTATGGCTGATCCGAACACACGCCCCCATTGGAGACACCAACAAAAATGTTTGCAGAGCCCGAGCTGCGGCTCCGCGCCCTACCAAACTCTTTTTATAGGTCAACAACCAACTTTTTTTTCTTTTTTTGAAAAAAAAATGAGAACCAGGACATAAGTCATTGGGTTCAGAGGTACTGGAAAATTGAAAAAAAAATTTTTTGAAAAATTAAAAAAAAAATTTTGAAAAAATCCCGAAAAAATCCCAAATTTTCCAGAACCCTCTAGAATTTTTCAAAAAATTCAAAAAATTAAAAAATCAATAAAACCCTTCTGAGAAACCTTTAGGATCAAAATGTCTTGGGGCCGTTATTTGATCGCTTTTTTCGGCATAGTTTCTGGTCTCCGTGTGCACTTTCCTCGCCCAACTGTTCGTCTTTTGCAAAATGTGCACAAACACATTAGGCTCCGCCCACTTTTCCTTTGTTTTTTGTTGAGCACTTTTCGGGTGGAAGAATAGAGTGATGCGAGGGTTACGGTAGGTACAAGACAGGAAGGAAAATTTTTTAACCGTTATTTCGGATCATCGTAAAACTAAAAATTGCATTCGAAAATTCAAATTGGCGCGTAGTGATATCTCGCAGCGAAAACTACAGTAAGATTTTTTGCATTTCCAGCTGGATTTTTATCTTATCGTTATCACCATGTCCTAAAACCCTTCTCCCCAAATTTCTAGACCTTTAGCTCATTTTTTTACATTTCTGTGCAAACACCGCACGACAAAATGCACAGAATCGAGCTACAGTAACCCGGAAAAGAAAAAATTATTCGATTTTTGCAATTGTTGGCAGAAATTTGTCATAAATGAGTGAAATTTGATAAATTTCGACAAAAATCAGCCAATATCAAGTTTTGCGTCAGAAATTTTGCTGGTGTCAAATTTGTTGGTACAATTCTTGGTTTCTGACTATAAAATCGTGTTTCCCATATTACAAAACCCTTAACCCCAAATTTCTAGCCCTCTAGCTCAATTTTTAGCATTTCTGTGCAAACACCGCACGACAAAATGCACAGAATCGAGCTACAGTAACCCGGAAAATCAAAAATGATGCGATTTTTGAAGTTTTCGGCAGAAATTTGTCAAAAAATGCGAGTCTTTTCGCTGCGAGATATCGTTGGCGACAATTTGAAATTTTTTAATGAAATCATCGTAATTTTTGACAATTGTTTAAATTTTTCAAATTTGAAAAAAAATTGGGCAAATTCCTATTCTATTCTGAACCCGTTTTTCCATTTTTTTTTGTCTATGCATTTTCAATGAGTTTCGCTTTTTCGGGTTTGGGAACATGTTCAATTGGCTCCGTTCAATTCTGGGTGTCAGAAAATGCGTCAAGGATCGAGAAAAGCGCCAGGCATCCAGAAATGCGTCAAGTATCGTCAAAAGCGTCAGGGATCGAGAAATGCGCCAGCGATCCGGGAATGCGTCGAGTATTCTGAAAAGCGCCAAGAACCCAGACTTGCGCCAAGGATCCAGAAATGCGTCAAGGATCGTCAAAAGCGCAAAAGATCCACAATTGCGTCAGGTATCCGAAAAAGCGTCAAGAGCCCAACATTGCGTCAAGAATCTAGCAATGCGTCAAGGATCCAGTAATGCGTCAAGGATCCCAAAAGGCGTCAGTGATCCGAATATGCGCCCACCTGTGGATATCTTCCAAATTGCGAGAACATGTGATGTGGAAGCAGTGAATTCTGGTGGAAATTCAGCAGATCGGCTGAAAATATGCCCTATTGATAACATTGATAAGGTACAGTACCTTGATTAAAATGCGGAAACGGATTAGTGGCTGTTGAGCTGTCCAGTGTGTGTTGTGACAATGCCATGTTCAGGTTGGTGATTGAGTGATGAGCCGGTGTTGAGCCCGTTGAGCCCGTCACGTTATCAGAGTTGGCTCCGTCTGTAGAGTCGGTGCCGTCCGTGGATCGGCTTGTCGAACGTACTGGAAATTTAGAGGAATTTTTGGGAAAAATAGGGAAAAAATAGGAATTTTGAAAATTTTCAAAAAAAAAATTTTTTTTAATTTTTTTTTTGATTTTCAAAATTTTATTTTTGAAAATAAAATGATACAAAAATTCATTGAAATTGAGAAAAATCAACAAATTTGTGAAAAATGCGATAATTGAAAATTTTGAAAAAAAATTTTTGAATTAAAAAAAAAATTTTTTAATTTTTTTTAATTTACAAAATTTTTCAATATTCTATTTTTGAAAATAAATGATTCAAAAATTCATTAGAATTTTGAAAAAATCCATAAGTTATTAAAAAATAAAAAATTGAAAAATTGAAAAATTTGCAAATTTCCAAAAGAAAATTTTTTTTCAATTTTAAATTTTTTATTTTACAAAACATACCTATATATTTGAAAAAACTTTCAAAATCAGAAAAAAAATTTGAAAAGGTAGAAAAAAAAATAAAATTGGAAATTGAAATTTTGAAAAAAACAATTTTTTCAAATTTTGTTTTATTTTTTGATTTTTAATTTTTTTTTCTGATTTTTCAGTTGGTTGTTCGAATTTTTTTAGAAATTTTCAAAAGCAGGAAAAAATTTTTTAACTGACCAAAAAAATTAAAAAATTGTTTTTTTTTCAAAAATGTTGAAAAAAATTTTTTTTCTCGAAATTCCTCCAATTTCTTTCTTATCAATCCTTATCATTTTTATCACTCTTCATTTTTTATTTATCACTTCTTATCACTCACAATTAGTCCCTGTCCCAAAATGAGCGGTAGATCCCGTTCCACCGCCTCCTCCTGCTCCGATTCCAGTCGCAACTGGAGAGTTTTGAAGGAACGTGTCCATGGATTGATTATCAGTGATAACGATGTGATTATATATTGATTGATCTGTAAAATAATCATTTAGTACGATGCTCCGAAATCCCGCTTCTCAAAACTTCAAAAATCCGTGTTTTTTAACACCGGGATTTCGGAGCATCGTACTTTTCTCGAAAATGACATCATTTTCAACATTGAAAAAGTAAAAATGAGTGATTTTCCACTCTTTTTCCACAGCTGCCAAAAGAATGGGCGGTCTGGGTTACGGTAGGCGAGAGAGTGCGGAAAAGTGAGAGACGACAGGGGGAACAGGTGCAGAATGTTATTGTTTCGCAATTTTTTGTTTGAAAAAAAAATTTAATAATAATTTGGCAGTTTTTCACAAAATTATGGGGCTCGATGATCGAAATTGACAACTTTTTTCGGGAACATAATGGTTTTATCAGTGATAACTCTGAAATTTGAAGTGATAGGAAAAACTGATCAACTGATAAAATAATCAGCTTGAAATTCTCTACAAAACTGGCAAACTACTGGATTAAAAAATTTCATTTCGGGTTACTGTAGGTCGAAAAAAAACGTCGAACTGATTCTCAAGCGTAAGCTCCCTTTTATCACTGATATCTCCCGAATTAAAAAAGATAGGAAAAAGTGATCAACTGATAAACTGATCAGCTCAAAATTCTCTACAAAATCTACTATGTCCCATATTTTTTTAAAAAAATTTTCAGTTGCGTTACTGTAGAATTAGGTCAAGCTGATTCTCAGGGATAAGCTCTCTTTTATCACTGATAACTCCAGAATTTGAAGTGATAGTGAGAAATGATCAACTGATAAAATTATCAGTTTGAAATTCTCTTCAAAACTGGCTGACTACTGGATTTTAAAAAAATTTCATTTTGGGTTACTGTAGGTCAGAAATCAATTGACCTCATTTTCATTCATGCTCTCCCTTTTATCAGTGATATCTCGAAAACCAACAATGATAGGAAAAAGTGATCAACTGATAAAATGATCAGCTTGAAATTCTCTACAAAACCCACCATGCCCCATATTTAAAAAAAAATGTGAGGCTGGGTTACTGTAGGTCAAAAATAGGTCAAGCTGATTTTCACTGATAACTCCAGAATTTGAAGTGATAGGAAAAAGTGATCAATTGATAAAATAATCAGCTTCAAATTTTCTACAAAACCCACTATAGTCCAATCCAAAAAAGAACGAAAAACGACACTTTCCCCTAGTGAAATCGAAATTTCACTAATTTCGCGCACATGTTCACCACCTGCCTAGTACTATTCTCTGTCTGTGCGGGTTAACCAGTAAAAGTACAATTTCATAAAATTCGTACCTTTTTTGGTCCCTCCTCACACATTTTTACCAATTTTTAATTTTTTTTCAAATTTCCCTCCACTATCACCTTCCGAATTCCATTTCGAACGTAAAATTTGAATCGTAAAAAGTTTTTTACTACAGGTTTTTACGATCGCCTGACTCTGACTACCGTATCAGTTGGTCGGTTACTGATAAGAAAAGTTATCACTGATCAACTTGAACTAGAAGCTACAATGTTGTTTTTGAACTTTTTGGGGTTGATGAGTTTTTATCACTGACATCTCGAGAATCTGAAGTGATAGAGAAAAGTGATCAACTGATAAAATGATAAGCTTGAAATTCTCTACAAAAATCTCTATAACCCGTATTTTTAACAGAAATTTGAAGTTAGGTTACTGTAGGTCAAAAATGGGTCAAGCTGATTTTCAGGAGTATGCTTTCTTTTATCAGTGATAACTCCAGAATAAGAAAAGATAGGGAAAAGTGATCAACTGATAATATGATAAGCTTGAAATTCTCTACAAAACCCACTATATTACGTATTTTTTAAAAATTTTGAAATTAGGTTACTGTAGGTCAAAATCGGTTAGGCTGATTTCTAGGGATAGGCTCTCTTTTATCAGTGATAACTCCAGAATAAGAAAAGATAGGAAAAAGTAATCAACTGATAAAATGATCAGCATAAAATTCTCTACAAAACCCACTATTTCCCATATTTTTAAAAAATTTCCTCACCTGAACAATTCCTCTCCTTTCGGGTCAACTACCCAAGTTCTCGATTCCCCCTTGTTTCCAATAAATTCTTCCAATAATTTTCCAGATATTTGATATCCGTCGAGTGATTAGATCACTCTTATCAGTTAATGACTCTTTTTTTGAAAAAGAGAAAAATAAGTGTTTTGGTGATAATTGAGGTGATAACTGATTTTTGGAGTTAGACTCCAGGAGATTCGCTAGGCGATGATGGTTTTGAACCTGGAAAGTGATAGAGTGATATGATAATTTTTGAGAAAAGATAAGAAAAAAGAGGAAATTGGGGAAGAAAAAAGAGATGGTCAAAGGGAAAGTGGCAAGTGGGGCACGGTGTGGAGAGAAGGAAAAAGAAGATAATCTGAAGAAGAAGACACTGTCAAATGGGGGTCAATTATTTATTGGGGGAAAGAAAAGAAATTGGGGGAAAAGGATGGTTTATAAGTGTATAGTGTGTGGGAATTTTTTTGAAATTTTTTAGAATATTCCAGAAATTTAAAAAAATTAAAAAAGATTTTTGAGGTCGAAAATTTAAAATTAATTTTTTTATTGAAAAAAATTTTTTTTAGAGTAGAAAATTTTTTAAAAACTGGAAAGGATTTGGAAAATTTAGCAAAAATATAAATTCAATGAAAAAAATTTTTTGAAACTTGAAAAAAAAAATTTTTTTGGCCAAATTTTTGAAAATTTTGAAAAAGTTTATTTTAAAAATTTTTCAGAGTAGAAAAAATTTTTTTCAATATCAGAAAAAAAATTTTAAAATTTAGAAAGCATTTGAAAAATTAGTAAAAAATATGGAATTGTGAGAAAAAATTTTGAAAGTGTGAAAAAAAATTTCAGAAAATTTTGAGCTTGAAAATTGAAATTTTGGTTAAAAAAAATTTTTTTTGGTTTCAAAATATTTTTTTTTCTAATTTTGACAATCATAAAAACGTTTTCAACACTCTTGAAATTATGTAAAAATTTCCGAAAGCTCAACAAAATTTATTCAATTTTTTTCCCGAAAAACTGCTATCACCCGTTATCACTTTCATACTCTGGTGTCATCAAAAACTTCACAAATCAGAGAAAAAATCGAGAAGAGGGTGCATAAGAAAAAGAGAGAAAAAACAAAAAAAATGATGATGATACTTCTTCTTCTCGGGAGCACACACACCACACACACACCTGTTGTTCGGATCCTGACCCAGGTGTGCAAAACGGAAAGGATTTTTTGTGAATTTGAAAGGGAAAAGAAGTGGAACAGAGAATATAGTTTTTAGAAGAAAAAGGGTTAAAAAGTGAAAAAAAAATTTTCAAAAAATTAGGGAAATAATGTTAGGGGGGTCCAAAAAAAGGGATTTTCAGGAATTTTTCTAAAATAAAAAATTATGGATGGACATTTTTTTTTGGATTTTCAAAAAATCTTTATGTTTTCATAGAATTTTTCTAGATTTTCAGAAAATTTTTTTAAAGTTATAAAACTTTTTTCTATGATCGAAAAAACTTTATTTGAGGTTACCAAAATTTGAAAATTTTTAAAAAATTTTTCTGAGAATCCCAAATTTTTTCTAGAGTCTTTCAAAATTTTCTAGAATTTTCCAGACGTTTTCAATATTTTTAAAAAATTTTTAAGGCCAAAAAAAATTTTTTTTGGGTCTTCTAGAATTTTGTGAAATTGAAAACATTTTTTTAAAAATCCAAAATTCTTCCAAGAATTTCAAAAATTTTTTAAAAGTACAGAAAACTTTCTGGAATCTTACCATTTTAATTAGAATTTTTAAAAAGTTTTTTAGAAGTTTCCTTAATTTTACAAAAATAGAAAAAAAAACATTTTCTAGGAATTCCAAATTTTGTCTAGAATTTTTAAAAAATTTCTAGAATTCTCCTCATTTTCAAAATAAATTTTTGAAAATTTTCTAGAATTTTTCCAGATTTTTAAAATTTTTTTACAAAAATTAAAATTTTTTCTAGAATCTTCAAGAATTTGCTACGATCCTCTAAATATTGAAAAAAAATTTCAATCTTATCATTTTTTTTCTATTATTCCTAAAAACCCAAACCATTCAAAAACCAGAGTACAGTATCCGTTCAAAAGAAGAAAAAGGTCACTTCTCTAAAACGCATAGCTAAAGGTCTCTCCAGTAAGAAATCCGTGTCTAGGGCGCAGAAACTGGAGAAAAAATGGGCGTGTTTTGATGCGAAAAACTGCGAAACGAAGAGAAGAAACAAGGAGATAATGAGATAAAAAACGTTCCGAGAGAGAGAGAGAGACGATTTGTTATCAATGAAGATCCTGAAGTCCCCGACCCGACCGAATCATTGTTCTTCTCTCGTCGCCGAAAAATTGGGCATTCGGAAAAAAAGAAAGGGGAAAATGGTCGATTGGTCAATTTGACAAGAAGCTGCGGGAAATGCGTCAAGGATCGGGAAAAGCGTCAGTGATCTAGAAATGCGTCAGGGACCGAGAAATGCGTCAAGGAACCAAATTTGCGTCAAGGATCCAGAAAAGCGCCAGGGATCCTGAAAAGCGTCAAGGATAGAGAGAAGCGTCAAGGATCGAGAAAAGCGTCAGGGGTCCAGAATTGCGTCAAGGATTGAGAAAAGCGTCAAGGATCGGGAAAAGCGCCAGGGCACCAGAAATGCGTCAAGGATCCGGAAATACGTTAAGGATTCAGAAATTGCGTCAAGTATCCGAAAAAGGACCAAGGACACAAAATTGAGTCAAGGCATCTAGAAATGCGTCAGGGGTCTTAAAATGCGTAAAGGATCCACAATTGCACTAACGGCCGAACATTCGTCAGGGCACCAGAAATGCGTCAAGTATCCGAAAAAGCGCTAAGGACCCAACATTGAGTCAAGGCATCTAGAAATGCGCCAGTGATCCAGGAATGCGCCAAGAGACCAAAATTGCGTCAAGTATCCTAAAAAGCGCCAGGCATCCTAAAAAGCGTCAAGGACCCACTACTATTCTACTCTCAAAAACTCTCATCCAAAAACTCTCTCAATTTTATCATCCCGTTAGCTTCTTCTCTTCTTTCTGATATGAGAGGTGATAAGGATATGAAATGATTACACTTTTTCTCGTGCCCACTCCCTCCCCTATCAGTATACCATTGGTCCCTGGCGGCAAAATCTTTGACCAGCCAGGTGAGGAGGTGCCAGGAACCGATGGGAGATTGGAAAAAAAATGAATTGAAAAAAAACTTTGGGATCGTGGAATAAATTTTGGAGATTTTTTAAAAATTTAGGAATTTAAGAAAAAAAAGAAAATTTTTTTTTGAATTTTGGAAAAAATCCTAAACATTCAAAAAAAATTTTAGTAACTGCAGAACATTTTTTAGAAATTTAAAAAACATTTTTGAACTATAAAAAAATATTTTGAGACTCCTAAAAAATTTGAAAAACGCTATAAATATTTTTTTAAAAATTTAGGTAATTTATGGAATTCTGAAAAAAAAATTCTAAAAGCTGAAAAAAAATTTCTGAATGCTCAAAAAATTTTTTTGAAATTCTAGAAAATTTTTTGAACATTTGAAAAAAATTTCTGATTATCATACAAATTTTTAAAATTCTGAAAAAATTTTTTTAATTTCAAAAAATCATTTCCAACTTGGAAAAAATTCAAAAATCTAAAAAAAAAATTAAAATTTGAAATTCGAACAATTTTTTTTGACCCTATTTATTTTTCAAAAAAAGATCCCAAACCACCCAAAATTTCTCATCAAAAACCTTCCCCATATCTCACATCTGCTCCCATTACTCAAAAATCATTGTGATTTCGCAACATTCACATAGGGGTCCGAATAAAAACACATGTGGTAAATATGAACGATAAGAAGAAGAATAAGTTGGAGGGAAGAAGAAAAGAAGGTTGGAATGGTATAGTTATGGTTCTTGTTCTCGAGAAAGAAACGGACTAATAGCCGCTCCGAACAGCTTAATCGCTTTTCTTTTGCATATGGAACCCGCCGAGTTATGATTATGACAGTGTTAGAGAGAAGAAAACGAGGGGGACATGGGTTTCCGGGGTTGGATTTTAGGCCTGGTTTTAGGCTTGACAGGCCTGAAATTGGAGTTTGAAAAGCTTGAAATGTTAGCTTGACAGGCCTGAATTTTGACTAAAATTGAGCTAAAATTGAGCTAAAATTGAGCTTTTCAGGCTGATTTTTAGGAATTTCAGGACGATTTTTGGGCTTGACAGGCCTGAATTTCAGGCATGTCAAGATGATTTTTAAGTTTGACTGACCTGAAATTTGAGCTCTTGCTAGGCTAAAATTGAGCTTTTCAGCCTGATTTTTAGGAATTTTAGATTAATTTTTTGGCTTGAAAGGTTGGAATTTGAGGCTTGACAAGCTGATTTTTAGGTTTGGAGGGCCTAAAATTTAGGCATGACAGGCCTGAAATTAAGGCTTGGAAGGCCTAAAATTTAGGCTCCTCGAGCTGATTTTTAGGCTAGACGGGCCTGAAATTTGAGCTCTTGTTAGGCTAAAATTGAGCTTGGCAAGCTGATTTTTAGGAGTTTCAGATCAATTTTTGACTTGAATGGTTGGAATTTCAGACTTACCAAACTCATTTTTAGGCTTGGCAGGCCTGAAATTCAGGTTTTTGAAATCAATTTTCATTTTTGAAAAACCTGAAATTTTTAGCTTGACAGGTCAATTTTTAGGCTCGGAAAGCTTGAATTTCAGCTTTTTCTCATTTTTTACCTGTTTAGGCTGATTTTCAGGCCTATTTCAAGTCCTCTCCCGACTTAATTATTAGTTAGAAAAAGCATATAATTTTTGAAGAATCCAGAAGAAATATAGTGGGCACACACACAAATCGCCAGATGTTTTTTCGGTTTTTTTCCGCCCGGCAAATTTTTGCGGGTCTGGAGCTGGTGGACACCAGATTTTTTGGAGGAAAAAGAGGGGCTTTTGATAATTGGGGAAAACAGAAAAAATTGAAATTTTGAAAATTTCAGTGAAAAAAAATTTATACGATTTTTCAGAAATTTGTGATGATTGGAGATTGAGAATGAGCAAAAATAGAGCATTTTTGAGACTTAAAAAAATTGAAAAAAAAATTTTAGAATCTGGATTCAGATGAGATCAAATTTGTAAAATCCTTTTCCGAAAATTAATTTTAAAAATCCCAAAACAAAATTTGCAACATTTTGAATCCTTGAAAACGAGAGATCGTAAGACGCAGACAATCCGAGAGAAAACAGTGAGTTTTTGGGTAGACAGGACAGAGCTCTCGGAGCACAGAGAGAAAGAGGTGTTCTTGGAAAAATAAATAAGTCTCGTCCGAGTGTTGAGAGTGCACCGTCTATCGTGTTGCGAAAAAGGAGCGGGAAAAACGAGGAATTGACATGGGTTTTTGGGAATTTGAGAAAAAATATTGAAAATTTTTGAACTTTTCAAAAATTAATAGGAGATTTTGAATAGGTACAATAAGAATAAGAAGTTTGAAAAATTGAAAAAAATGAAAAGTTGATTTTTGGAATTTTTCAGAATAAAAAAATTTTTAAATTTTTGTGAATATTTTTTCAAGGTCAACAAAATTTTTTTCAGCAATTATGATAATTTTTAAAATTGGGAAAATTTTTGAAAATTCGAAAAATATTTTTATTTCATTTTTTGGGATTTTTTTGAAAAAATTTTTTTTTCCATTTTTAAAAAAATTTTCTAGGACAAATAAATTTTTTTAACGGTTCTGACAATTTTTAAAAAATCTGAAATTAAGAAAAATAATTTTTAAAAATATTGAAATCTGGAAAAAAAATTTTGAAAATTTTCTGACCCAAAATTTTTTTTTTCAATTTTGGAAAATTTTTTTAAAAGTTTCCTAGCTTCCAAAAATTTTTTCTGAAAATCTCAATAATTTCAGAATTTTCAGAAAAATCCTAAAATTCGAAAAAAAAATATCCGGGTCCGTTTCGAAATTTTTTTCGATCCTCTACGAACAGCTGGATGTTGAGCTTTTTGTGTGAGCCGAAAGGCCGACACTTTACACTTTTTCAAAGGATTTTCGATTTTTTTCGAACTTGGCTGAATTTTTTAGGAAAAAAAGGTTCTGAGATGGAGGAAGTTTGAAAAAAATAATAGATAAATTTGTAAAATTCAATTAAAAAATAAATTTTAAAAATTTCAAAAATTTGAAATTTTCTCGCCACGGGTGGTCGGCAAACACGACGAAAATACCGATTATTATTTTCATGTCTTCTAGAACCAAACTTGGCCTCAAAAAAGTCCCAAAAAAGGCGAAATAATTCGGTCAGCAGACCCGTTTTCGCAAAAAGATACTGATCAGAGACGACGAGAGAGCACGGCGAAACGAGAGACGCAGACACTTCTTACAGTGGTTTTTTGTCTGTTAGAACTTCATTTCACGCAATTTTCGCGCATTTTGATGGGAGAATTGAGATTAGATTGGTACGGTAGATGAATGGGGGACCTACAGTAATCCAATGAATTCCTAAAAACTCCCAAAAATCCAGAAAAATTCCGCCATTTTTTCTCACACACCTTGGCTTTTTCTGTGCCTCCCCGTACCACCGCTAGCCCTTTTTTTCTGGAAAAAAGGGTGGGAAAACATTTTGGGGGATTTCTGGATTATTACGAAACATATGGTGACGTAAACAGATTTTTCAGTTGAAAATATGGAATTGTCGTCAGGTAGGGTGTATTGTGTGCAAACACCGAGTGCATTGGATTTGACGCGAAAGTGCAGAAATTTCAAAAAACTGGCTTTTTTTTCAAAATTTGAAGCTGGAATTTAACTTTTTCAAAAATTTCGTTCGTTGTAAAGTCCGCAAACACCGAGTGCACCGAATTTGACGCGCAAGTGCAGAAAAATTGAAATTTCAAAATTTTCCGTAATTCGTGCAATTTTTGTTAATTTTACACCGTACTTTACGCGCAAATACATTAAATTTTGGATTTTTTGAAAATTCCGTTAAAAAATGTCAAATTGTCGTCAAATCCGGTGCAAAATCCGCAATCACCAAATGCACCGTATCTTACGCGCAATCGCAGAAAAATTGTGCTTTTTTTAACTTTACAAAATTTTTGAAAATTTTCGTCAAATCCGGTGCCAAGTCTGCAATCACTAAATACACCGTACTTTACCCGCAAGTGCAGAAAAATTGTGTTTTTTCTTTAAACTTTTCAAAATTTTTGAAAATTGTCGTGAAATTCAGTGCCAAGTCCGCAGTCACCAAGAACACCGTACTTTACGCGCACTTGCAGAAAAATTGCGATTTTTTGAAAATTGTCGTCAAATCCAGCGCCTAGTCCGCAATCACGCGAATTTCCAGAAAACCCAAAAACTTTCCCCCAAAAAACTAGAAAAAGAACCTTCTCGATCAGAACGTGCCGCTATACGAAACATTCTCCAAAAAAACGGCCGTCTCCTGATTACTTTTGCCTCCCCAACTCGGCCAAAAGTGGGCGGAGCCTCCGAGTGTTTCCAGTCATGGCGCCAGGCGGTGCTCGCCGAGCAAGAGAAAGTCACTTTTCTAATCAAGGAAATGTGTTTCTGCGGACCCCTAGGGTACGGGAAACATGTTTTTGATGGATTAAAGTTGTAGCAAAAAAGGCGCGAATTATAAAATTTATGAAAAATTTAGAAAAATTTTTTTTTCATTTTTTTCAATTTTTTTTGAATTTTTTAGATGTCTAGAAGGCTCACAACACGCAATGTTCTTATTGAGAAAATTGGCCAGAATTATATTTTTTTTTATTAGCCTACTTATTTGTATACTAAACTAAACTTTTCTCGAGTTTTCGAGTTGATGAAAAAATTAGAAAAACCAGCATTTTTTGTGCTCATTGGAGCACAAAAAATCGGCGAGAAAAAGGGTGAGAAAATGGGCGAAAAATGAGGGGTTTTGGTGGGAAAAAGGGAATATGTCGTCAGGTATGGTGTATTGTGTGCCAACACCGAGGGCGCTGGAATTGACGACAAATTGCAGAAAAAAAAAGAAAATTTGAAATTGTCGTAGAGTACATTGCAAAGTCCGCAACGCTTCAAATTTCACGGAAAAATGCAGAAAAATGCAGAAAATCCTAATTATCGTCAGGTATGGTGCATTTGGTGCAAACACCGAATGCATCAAACTTTACGGAAAATTGCAGAAAAACCCGATTTTTGGTTAAAAAATCACCAAAATCAAATTTTTTTTTCCAAATAAAAAAACCGTTGACCTCCCGGCGGCTAAGCCTACCGTAATCCGGTCTGATCCGAATGTTCGTTTGAATGTGAAATTTTTTGAAAAAAAAAGTTGTATGGGTGGGCGAACTAACTTTATAATCCTAATTCGTATGGGAGGATGATTCGAAAATTGACTTGTACACAAAACTTTGGAATTGAAACTGGAACTACAGTAATCCAAATGGGTCTTGAGTGGAAAAAAAAATTTGGGAAATAAATGGGGCGAAATTACAGTAACCTATTGATAAAAAAAGGCGGTAATTTGAATTTCCGGGTACCCAAAAAGATTTGAAAAAAAAAACTAGGTCAAAGTACAGTAACCCGAAAGCCAAAAATGGGTCTTGAGTGGAAAAAAAAAGTTTGGAAAAAATCTAGGTCAAATTACAGTAACCAATTGATAAAAAAGGCTAAAAAAATAAAAAAGGGTAATTTGAATTCACGGGTACTAAAAAAAATTGGGGAAAAAATTGAGAAAAAAAATTAGATCAAAGTACAGTAACCCAGTGGTAAAAAAGGCGGTAATTTGAATTCCCAGGTACCAAAAAAAATTGAGAAAAAAAAATTTAGGTCAAACTACAGTACCCCAAAAGCCAAAAATTGGTCTCGAATGGAAAAAAAATAGGAAAAAAATCTAGGGACAAAATTACAGTAACCTAGTGATAAAAAAGACGGTGATTTGAATTCCCGAGTCTCAAAAAAAATTGAGAAATAAAGTTAGGTCAAACTACAGTATCCCAAAAGCCAAAGATGGGTCTCGAGTGGAAAAACAATTTTTCAAAAAAACGTCGAGGTCAAAGTACAGTACCTTATTGAAAAAAAACGGTAATTTGAGTTTCAGGCTACCAAAAAAATTAGGAAAAAAATTAGAAATAAAAATTAGGTCAAAGTACAGTAACCCAGTGATGCAAAGGGCTAAAATTTGAATTCCCGGGTGTCTAAAAAAATTTGGAAAAAATTAGGTAACAATTAGGTGAAATTAAGTAAAATTACAGTAACTTGAGTCTCGAGTGGAAAAAAAAAATTTTTAAGTCTAGCTACCGTACCCCTTCCTATACACATAATCCCTTCGCACCCATAACAATAACTATTAAAATACACACACACACATCTCTTTCTCAAAAAGCCCCCTTTCCTCCTCTTTTTCTTCTCAGCGGCGGCAAATTCGAACGAAAAGCGCAAAAAACGCCGGCTCCCCAGAGACCAAAATGGGCGATTTTTTAGAGAGTGTCTGCGTCTCTTGTACTTGAATACTCTCTCGTCGAGAGATAACAAATGGACCGCCCATTAAAGAAGAAAACGGGCGGAACGAAGAAAATGGAGAAAGGGGAGAAGAAGATGGACAAAAAATTGGATGGCCCCCCAGGAAGATGGGAGGGAGAAGATGCTACTTTTGCAGGAACGAGAAGAACTTCTTTTTTGGAAGAAATGGACCAATGGACCAGGGGTTGGCGCAATTTTTGATTTTTGGTCAATGGGTCAGGGTCTCACAGCGAAAAAAGGGTTACTGTACCTATTTTTCCACCATTTTTTGATAATGTTAAATTTAAAATTGGCGCCCTGCAAAAACTACAGTAAGATTTGCAGTACTGTAGTTTTCGCTGCGAGATATCGTTGGCGCCAATTTGAAATTTTTAATTTTTAAAATGACCTCAATTGACGCATTTCTAGTGCCTTGGCGCATTTTTTGCACTTCCTTCAACCAGATTTTTTTAGTTTGCGCGATTCCAGTGCCTTGGCGCATTTTTAGTGCCTTTGCATTTTTCCAGTAATTTCCAATTTTTGAAGCTTTTTTGCTGGCGCAATTCTGGTGCTTTGACGCGTAACTGGTTTAAAGGGAAAATGTTTAAAAATGCAAAAATTAGAACAACAAAAATTTGGGTACAGTAACCCAGTAACCAAAAATGGGTCTCGAGTGGAAAAAAAATTGGAAAAAAAAAATTTAGATCGAAGTACAGTAACCCAATGAAAAAAAGGCGGTAATTCGAATTCCAGGGTCTAAAAAAAATTGGAAAAAAATTCAGGTCAAATTACAGTAACGCAAAGTCCAAAGAATGGGTCTTGACTGGAAAAAAAGTTTGGAAAAAATTTTAGGCCAAAGTACAGTAAGCCAATGATTAAAAAAATCAAATTTCAGTAATCCAAAAAATGAGTCTCGAGTGGAAAAAATTTTTTTGAAAAAATCTAGGTCAAGCTACAGTAACACCAGTTATAAAAATGACTATAATTTGAATTCCCGGGCGCCAAAAAAAATTGGAAAAAAATTAGGTACAGTAACCCAAAAGCCGAAAAATGGGTCCACAAAAAAATGTTTCGCTTTTCGCTGCGAGACCCACTTATAAAAAATCGCATATTCTCAATTTTTTAAAAATAGAAGTGACCCCCGACCACCATGTCAGCTGATTCTCAAAAAATGAACAAAAAACTTTGGGGGGAATGTGTCATAAAATATGGAAAAACGGGCTGCTCTGCCCTCATTTCCGTTCCCAAAACGGTCATAAAAATGGAGAGAGGGGGCCATGCCTGACACTGCCATACACCAATATTTTTGAAAAAATGGAGGGAAAAGTTTTGTGTGTGTGTCCTTTTGTGACTTTTTAGAGGGGCGATGTTTGACTAGGAGGGCTGAAAATGCTGAAAATGCTGGAAAATCAAATAAATGGAGTTTTAGCATTAAAAATTGAAAAATGTGGTCAATTTTGAAATGGAAAATTAGGGAAAAATCAATATTTTCAAAATCCCTAAAAAAAATCATTTTTTGCCAAAATTGGCCCAAAAAACCTGCAAAATAGAGCAATTTTTGTCAGTGGGTCTCGCAGCGAAAAACGGAAAAATTGTCATGCGCCTTTAAAAAACATTACGGTATTTCGAGGATTTCAAATTTAAAAAAATTTAATAATTTTAATTTTAATTGATTTTTTTTAATTTGGTAAAAATTATGGGTAGGAGTTACTGTAGCTATGTATTTTAAAATTGAAATTTCAAAAAAACAGATAATTGTACCCCCTACAGTACCCCTCGGGAAAATTGTCCAAAAACCAAAAAAAAATTTGAAAAAGCCGAATCGATCAAAAAGTTGATCGCCGCCCGGATGACTAAAGAAAATCTCAAAAGTGGGCGGAGCCAAGGCTCCGCCTACTTTTGGGATTTGGGGTTACTGTAGATATTATTATTGGAATGAGGACTCTGATGGGATTTTGGATTCTGGAGATTATTTGTGAAAGGTACAGTAATATTGAATTTTTTGATAAATTTTTTTTGAATATTTTCAAGTTTTTGGGATTTTTTAGAATTCTATATAATTTTTTTTATTCGATCGGTTTTTTTTTAATTTTCAAAAAATGGTTTTAAAAAAATTTCCTTTAATTTTAAATTTAAAAAAAAAATTTTTTCATCTAAATTTTTTTTTTAAATTTTCAATTAAAATTCAGAATTTCAGAATTTTTGGATTTTTTAATTTTATGAGTTCTGATTTTTAGAATTAGGAATCGGAATTTCAGAATCTTCAGAATCCGAAATTTTGGAATTTTCTGGAGAATCAGAATTTTTTTTTTGAATTCTAGAAATTCAGAATCCTCAAAAAAATTCTTTAAAAATTTTTTTTTAGAATTTTGAATCCGACCTTCAGAATTCTAGAATCTGTAAAATTCCAGAATTTGCAAAAAAAAATGTTCAAATTCCCAAAATTTCAGAATATTGGAAATTTCCAGAATCTAGAAAATTCTAAAATTAAAAAAATATTTTTTTTCCAAGATTTTTGAAAAAATGCAAAAATTCTAGAATCTTGAATTTTCAGAATCCTAGATTTTTCCAGAATTTGAAAAATTTTGAAAAATTAGAGATTCCAAAATTTGGATTCTGAATCCCACCGCTAGAATCCGGAAAATTCCAGAATCCAGAAAAATCTGAAAAACCCAAAAAATTCTGTGGTTCTATAATTTCTATAATTTCCGAAATTCTGGAAAAATCCGATTCTACAAAAAATTAAATTTTTTTCAGATTCTGGATTACAACTTCAGAATCATAAATTTTCAAAATTCAGATTCTCAATTTTTACAAAATTTACAGATTTTTAAAAAATCAGATTTTCAATATTTTCCAGATTTTCTAAATCCCCACCGTTCCTCCCATTTTCCCAACTTCTTCTTCCAATTCCTCAAAAGTACGACCTTGTCAAACTATGCAAAAAACCAACAAAACGAGTGACCATGTAAATTGTCGCAAAAACTTTCTCTTCTCATCAATCGCCTCGTCGTCTGCACTCTCCACATCCCCAATACTCTCTCTCTTCAGCTACAGTAATCCAAGGTGTTGTTCACATTATGATCACTTGGATGAATTTTCCCTTGGCTTCTGTTCGGAAGAAAAAGTAACGGGAAAATGGGAAAAAAGTGCTGCGGTGGTTTTGGACAGGGACGTTCATTGGAAGCGACATTTTCTGAAGGGGAGAAACTGTTTTTAATAGAATAATTGGAGATGATTGGCAAGGAAAATGGGAACTGGAGAAAGGGAGAAATACAGAAAAATTGGGAAATTTTTGAAATTCTGAAAAAAAATGGAAAAAAATGCAGAAAAAATGGGAAACTTTGAATTTTTGAAAAATTGAGAAATTTTGCGGAAAAATTACAAATAATTGGGGAAATAGAGGGATTTTTGTGGAATTTTCGGAAAATTGAAATTTGAGAAATTGATAGATCTTGTAGGAAATTTTTAGATTTTTTTTAAATTCAGAAAAGCACCAGGAATTTTGTGAAAATGCAAAAAAAATTTAGAAAGCTTGTAGATTTTTGGGAAATTTTTAAAAAATTCAGAAAAAAAGGGGAAAAGTTACAGAAAAACCGGAGAAATTACAGGGATTTTCGAGATTTTTGGGAAAAATTAAAAAATTGGAAAAGTGAATTTCTCTATTTTTCTTGGGAGCTTGAGATTTTGGGAAAAATTAATACAGAAAAATGGGGAAATCGGAATTTTTGAAAAATTGGAAAAATGTTGCAAAAATTACAGACAAATTTAAAGAAAAACCGATGTTTTTGGGGCATTTTTGGATTTTTGAAAATTTTGAAAAATTGAGAAAACATGCAAAAAATACAGGAAAAGGGAATTTTTCGAAGATTCTGAAAAAATTTTACACTTTTTTTTTGAAAAAAAATTCAAAAAAAATCTGGAATTCCAATTTTTCAAATATTTTCAAACTTTCCAAAAACCAAAAAAAAAGAGAATTATTCTCCCTTGTAGAGCAACCAGATGGCGGGGGACTCGACGTAGGCGTGCGACGCCTCTTCGGTGATGTATCCGCTGTGCTCCGTGAGCATGTGATCCTTCATGTCGTTCCAGTGTTGGCAAGTCGTCTGGCACACCGAACACAGGTAGCCGTGGTGGTTCTGCAAGATAAAATTATCAATATCATTTTGAAAATGGTATTCTTAAAAATTTTGGAAAAAAAATGAAAATTTGGGCAGAGGTTCCCCGGGAATTACAACTTCGGGAAATCTGGGTCTCGAAACGAAAATTTCAAAAAAACAATTGTTCTTTGAAATTTTCGCTTCGAGACCCAGTTTCCTCAAAGTCGTACATTGAAATTCACATTTTATTTGAGAATTTGGGCAGAGGTTCCCCGGGAATTACAACTTCGAGAAATCTGGGTCTCGAAACGAAAATGGACAAAAAATGTCTTTTGCAATTTTCGCTTCGAGACCCAGATTTCTCGAAGCCGTAGGTTCAAATTTCAAAATTTCACAGAATAACTGTACACAATCCAACTTTTCCTTTTTTTTCCCCCATTTGTTTGCATAAATTTGATGGATTTCTCACTTTTTTGATGGTAAAAGTGATAGATTGTACATATTGTTGACTTTTCAAGTGACCATGCCAAAAAGTGATGAATTGAAAGGTTATTTGACTATTTGGAATGCGCCAGGGCACCAGAAAAGCGCCAAGGATTCCAAAATCGCAGAAAGTCCCACTAATTACAATGTATTCAACCTAAATCCCCCCAAAAACCACCTTATAATTAAAAGTTATCATTTCATCTTCGGAACACCAGCAAACTTTTCGACAAATGTCCTTGTCTTTTCCGTTTTTTTCTTATGAATCGGCGGAGACGATAATTGGCAGATTCCGAGTTAAATGACACGAAAAAGGGGAATGAAATAAGAAAAAGGGAGATGTTTTTTGGGGAAAGGAAGGGATTTTTGGGATTGATAGGGGAATTGATAAGGATTTTGATAAAGTGATTTGTTTTGAAAATTCTTGGAAAAACATGTGAATTTTCAGAGAAATAAACTAAAAAATAAAGAAAATGGAAATTTTTGAAAATATTTTGAAAAAAGTCATTTTTAGAAAAATCAGGAAAAAATCAAAAACTCAATTTTTTTCTAAATTTTCGAATTTTCGATTTTTCATATTGGCTCAATTTCGCAAAAATCTGGAAAATTTGAAATTCAAAAAAAAATTTTTGAAGAATTTTTTTTTGAAAATTTGAAAAAAAAAAATAATTTTTCAAAAAAAATGTTTAGCAAAATATTTTTCTAAAAATTAGATATTCCGTAATTTTTGAAAAATTGATAAAAATCGGTAACAAAAATTTTAAAATTAAAAAAAAATTCAAAAATTCCCTTTTTAAAAATTTTTTTTTACAAAATAAAAAATTATTTTTTTTAATTGGATTTTTTTTGTATTTTTCAATAGAATTTTTGAAAATCACAAAAAAAAATTTGATCAATATTTTTTCTGATAAGAAAGAAGTTCTAATCACCTTCTGATGTTCCTCCATCTGCAGATACCTGCTAGCCTTGAAATCACAAACATTGCACTCAAACTTCAGAATACCAGTGTGAACCCGTTCATGAACCGTCACAGCGATATCACTGATAAAGAGTTCCTCACAAAAGTGACACTGCCACGTCCGAGTGAACACATGTGTCATTTTCCGGTGCTTTCGAAGCTTTCTCGGCGTCAAAAACTTCTGACGACAGTCCGGACATCTGAATCCCGAGTTGTTGCCACGGTGGAACTTGGATCGGTGACGGAACAGACGATAGGCGGTCCACATGTTACGGATCGGACGGCATTCCAGACACAGAAATGTCAGGTCACAGTCGTGATTTTCGAGGTCCGCAGGGGTGGGAAGACACTTGAAGCAGTGCAGGCATTGCACGAATTCTGCGCATTCTGGGTGCTTCTGGAATTTAGTTTTTGTTTTAAATGAAAAATTGAGAAAAAAATGGAACATTGATATTTTCTGTTTTTCGCTGCGAGACCCACGTTCTGGAAGATTGAATAAAGATAATTTTGAAAATGGTCCTCTTAAAAAATTTGAAAAAAAAAATGAAAATTTGGGCAGCGGTTCCCCGGGAATTACAACTTCGGGAAGTCTTTGTCTCGAAGCGAAAATTTAAAAAATTATTTTTTTTTCAAATTTTCGCTTCAAAACCCAGCTTTCTCAAAGTCGTATGTTCAAATTTCAAATTTCGGAAAATTATTTTTTTTTGAGGCGCATCACGATTTTTTCAATTTTCGCTGCGAGACCCACTGACATAGAAATCGTTCCATTTTTCATTTTTTTTGGAAATGACAACTTTTAAACTCAATTTGAATTTATCAATGAATTTTTGCAAAAAATAAAATTTTTTCAGATTTCATTTTTCTAAAAATTCTGTTTGTTTTTTTATTTTTCAGAATCACAGAAATATTTTTTTAGACTCCTCAATTTTTTTCAATTTCTAAACTTTTCTAGGATTTTCAATTTTTTCAAAAAATTCAAAAATGTTTTTCCTGAAATTCCAGATTTTTTGGAAATTTTAGGATTTTTTAACATTTTCAATTTTTTTAGAATCACAAATATATTTTTTTGAAATTCCAGATTTTTTGGGAATTTTTGGATTTTCGGAATGTATAAATTTTTTGGATTTTCATTTTTTTTAGAATTTCCAAAAATTTTTTTGAAATTTTCAGATTCTCAGGTTTTTTAGGATTCCTAATTTTTTTCAAAAATATTTTTTTAGGTTCCTCGTTTTTTTTCAATTCCCAACTTTTCCAGGATTTTCAATTAATTTTCTAAAATCCAAGATTTTTGGAAATTTATAGGATTTTTGAGATTTATCAAGTTCCCTGGATTTTCATTTTTTTCTAATTTCAGATTTTTTAATTTTTCAATTTCAGCATTTCCCCAAATTTTCCCCAAAACGCACCTTAAAAATGTGATTATTAAACGAGAAATCATTTCGAAATCTCTTATCACAAAACGGACACTGTGGAGATCTCTTCTTGAAATACGGGAATTTCTTCTTTATCGCATCATACGGATGTGCCACTGCTCCGTAGTGATTCAGACGCGGAATATGTCCAGAACTGTTCTCTCCGGGAAGCGGAATCGTGTCCAGTTCGACGCGTTCCGATGTCTCCGCTACTTCGGATTCTGGAGGAATGAAACCGCCGCTGAGCAGTTCTTCCATTCGACAACGCTCTCGGTCCATTTCCCTGGGAAAAAAGGGATTTTTTTTTTAAATTTATGGGAAATTTGTTTTTCAGATTTATTTTTTTTAATGAGATTTTCAAATTATTTTTAATAGAAAAATATTTTGAAAAAATCGAAAGTTAGAAATTTGATGACAAATTTAATTTTTTTGCAGATTTTTGGTGGGATATTGTAAAATTTTGAAAACTAGAAGAATATGGAATTTTGGATATGGAATTTTGGAAGAAATTATTCGATTTTTGAAAATCACCAAAAAAAAAATTTTTCAGAATTTTTTTTGTAAATTGGAAATTTTGAAAAAAACGAATTTCATGATAATGATAAAATTGTTTCAAAATTTGAAAAATATCAATAATTGGAAAATAGACATTTGAGAAATTTTGTTCATTTTCTGAATTTTTAGGAATTTTTGGAAATAAAATTTTTCAAGGAAATTTTTTTTCTTTGGAAATTCTGTTTCTGAAGTGTTCGAATTTTTCAAATTTGAGTAAAAAAAAATTTTTTTTTCCATTTTTTGAAAATAAAATTTTCCAGATTTTCCAACAATTTTTTTTAAATTACAGTATCTCCAAAATTTTATTTTTAATTTTAAAAATCTGGAAAATTGATTTATAAAGATTGTAAACATTACAAAAAAAAATTAAAATTGATTTTTTTTAATCCCGAAATTGATTCTTGAGAAAATTTGATTTTTTCTGAATTTTTTGAAATAAAAATTTTTCAAAAAATTTTTTATTTGGAAATTTTGTTTCTGAAGTTTTCGAATTTTTAGAAAAATTTTGAATTTTTTAAATTCGAGAAAAAATCATTTCCAATTTTTTTTTAAAAATTTTACAATTGTCTGGATTTTTCAATTCAATTTCAAAAAAAAATTTTTTTGAAAAAATTGTTATTTGAAAAAAAAAATCGGTTTTTTGTTGCTATTCGGATTTCTAAAAAATTTCAATTTCAACATTTCTTCAGTTTTACCAATTTTTTAAAATTTCTCACATCATCTCCTGCATTATCTTTTCCTGATGATCCAAATACTCCACATAAGCCTTCGGATGTTGATCCCTCAAATGTCTCTCCAGAATATGCATTTCTCCGAATCGATTCTTGCACACTTTGCATCGGAACATTGTAGATCTGACCATCAGCCGTATTTCCTCAGAAGTCATCGAAGAAGCCACCGGCATGTCAATGTCCGGCGGATAGTAGTCTTGATTGTCTGGAAAAAACATTTCTGAAATTTTAGGCGAAATTTTTAAAAATTTAGCGTGATTTTTATAAAATTTCAGTTTTTTTAATTTGAAAAAAATGGAAAATTTTGAAAAAATGGGAATACAGTAGCGTCCAAAAGTTTGTATCCCTGTTTTGAAACCGCCATAACTCGGTTCATTTTCAACCGATTTTGCTCAGCTCTTGACACAACATAGTCAAAGGGTTTACAAACACGCTCCTAGTTTTTGGTGAGGATTCTGAAGGATTCAGATGAGGCACGTCATCTGAAATTCTGAAAATCGAAAAATGAGAAAATTATTTTTGTTGAAGATTTTTTCCCGCAGCTCTAATAAATTTTTTCATGTGCATTAGGGGGCATAATAAACCCCCAAAAATTTTTAAAATTTTTGAAGAAGTTTGAAATTTTTAAAAATTCATTTAGTGAAAACGGCCTAAAACTTTCGGAGCCCGTAGCGGCCCGAAGAATGCGTAGATCGGGCTATAAATTCTTGAGAGGACGTGCGAACATGGTCTCAATCGATCCTCCAACTAGTGGTGTCGAAATTCGGAAGTTGATTTTTCCACTTTTTAGCACTAGTTTCTGACAACGACGCTGAAGTACTGAAAACTCGAACTATGTTGTGTCAAGAGCTGAGCAAAATCGGTTGAAAATGAACCGAGTTATGGCGGTTTCAAAACAGGGATACAAACTTTTGGACGCTACTGTAGAAAAAAAAATTATTTTTTCAAAATTTTGGAAAAAAGTCTCGATTGTCTGAGAATTGATTTTTTTGAAATTTTTTGGAGATAAAAATAATTATTTTGATTTTTGGCAATTTTACAAGAAATTTCGATGTTTTTTAGGTACTTCCCGATTTTTTTAAATTTTGAGAAAATTTTTAAAAAATCATTCCTATGATTTTTTTTTTGTAATTTTGTTTTCCAAAATATCAATTTTTGGAATTTTACAAAAAAAACTGTTTTTCAGATTAATTTTTTGTATTTTCCAGATTTTCTGAAATTTTTTGAAAATTTTTGAAAAAAAATCGAAATTAAATTGTTTTTTTCAAAAATTCCATTTATTCATTTTTTTAAAATTTTATTTTTCTTAATTTTTTCAGTATTTCCAAGCTTCCAAAAACCAATTTTTCAATTTTTTTTCAATTTTTTCAAAATTCCCCCAATTCCCAACTCACTACTGGTCCTCATAACACACTTGTCCAACTCGGCCGACGGATCAATCATTGTTAAATTCGCTTTGCATTTTCTTTCTTTATTGATTGGCTTTCCGCTGGCGCCAAGCACGATTCGCTCTTTTTGAACCTGAAAATCACTGATTTTAGGAGAATTTTCAAGAAAATCCAGAGATTTTTTGAATTTTCACCAAAAAACAAGGTTTTTCTGAAGGAAAGCAGTGTTTTTGTCAATTTTGAAGCTTTTTGGCTTGATTTTCAGCTGTTTTCATGAGTTTTCGATCATTTTTCATGATTTTTTGCCAAATTTTCACATTTCCCACCTTTACCGGGTTCCTGAGACTCGCCAGCAGCTCTCCGACACCGCTCAGCTTCTTCTTTCCATCATTCTCCCTCTCCTTCTCATTTTCCACTATCTGCCGGATATACTCGTTCTGAACCTGTCGCAACTGCTTCAAATCCTGATCCGCATACGCCGCAAGGGTCATTCGAACGGGCGGTGCCGGTTTTTCGGGTTCCTGGGCATCTTCTGCGGGTTCTGCGTCTTGTGAGTCGGATACTGAAAGAAAATTGAGGAAAATCGAGGAAAATTAGGGAAAATCCAGGAAAAAATGGGTAATTTTGAGATTTTTTGGAAAATTTTGGGAAAAGTGACAATTTTCAGTGATAGATAGGTTGTTTTTAACAATTTCTGGTTGAAAAACATGAGAAAACGGGGAAAATGTGGAGTTTATTGGGGAAAAATTGAAAATTTTTGAAATTTTTACTTTTCACTCCAATTTCGATGCTTTCGACGATTTCTGCGAGTTCTGGGCTGTGCATTTTGGCGATTTACAGCTGAAAAACATTATTCAATCAATTTTATCACTGATAAGCGCGGAAAACAGAAGAAAACCAGCAAAAACGAGTGGAAATCCCAAAAAATTGCAACTTTTTCGAAACTTTTCGTTTGTCCACGTGAACTACACGGGAGTGTGCGGTGGAGCGCGTTTGCATTATACTGTGGATTTTTGGATTTTACTGAATTTTGGAGTGATGGGAGATGAATTTTTAAAAATCAGGGAGAAGGGGAAGTTTTTTGGAAAAAAATTAGAATGAAGATGAGTAATTTTGACATCTGAAAAAATTTATTTCAAATTTAAAAATTCAGTTTTCACTGTTGAAAAAAATCCAGAAAAGTCGAAAAGTTGATTTCTACCTCAAAAATTGTAAAAAACTTCCCCGGATGTTGGTATACTGTAACTTTCTCAAAAAAAAAACACATTTTCCACCCAAAAACCCAGTTTCCCAGACACATTATCCATATCAAATCACATAAATTTCAAGTACCTTTGACCTATGGCTGTGAACCGGAGAAGTGATTGATAAATATTGATAAGATGGGCAATTTTGAAAGAAAAGTGATTATTGAATTCAAAATTTGAATTTTTAGAATAGAAAAAAACGTTTTGAAAAAAAAAATTTTTTTTTTTTGAAATTTTTTTTTCAAAAAAAAAAATAAATTTTTATAGATTTTTTCCAGTATAAAAGTGACCTGTAAAAATCTGAAAAAATCACAGTTTCCTTCTATTTTTCTGAAAAAATCATAAAAATGTTCCATATGGCTGTTCATGCTGATGTCTGGGATGCAATCATGAAGAAGCATCAAGAGGAGATGGCCAAGAAGGAGGATGATCCTTATCAGTGATAAAAATGATCAGTTTGGTGATAATGGATTGATTTATTGATTTATCGATTGATTTGACCCAATAAACCTGTTGCATTCAATTTCAAAATTTTTTTTCCACGTGAACTCTCTTCAATTTTTTAAACTTTTCAAATTTTCAAATTTGGCGCCATTCCTCAAAAATGGACGATATCTACTACTCGCCAAGATACGAAGACGACACTTTTGAATACAGACACGTCATTCTGCCACGTGTCATCGCACGAAGAGCACCGCCCGGAAAGTTGATGACGGAGGCCGAGTGGAGACGGTTGGGTGTCCAGCAGGTCTGGGTTTTTTCAGGCTTTTTTGGGCCGTTTGGGTCAATTTTTCGGCTTTTTTGACCTTTTTTTCGAAATCTAAACTGATTTTAACCTTTTTTTTTAAATTTTTTAGAAACATCCATTTTCTCATACTTTAATGAAAATTTGGTACAGAATTTTTTGAACTTTCTCAAATGTTTTGATTGAAATGGAAATATGACAATTTTTCATGCTAAAAATCTCAAATTTTCTCTTAAAAATTTTCAAATTTTTAAAAAAAATTTTAAAGAAAAACCTGCGGTTTTTCAGGATTTCTCATATTTTTTCTAGCTTTTTGTTCTGATTTTTGGGCTTTTCAGCCTAAACAAAATTTCATTTTTTTTTTTTTGAAAAATTGGCAATTTTTCATGCTAAAAATCTCGATTTTTTTCGAAAAATTCCAAAATTTTTAGAATCTTCTTCCGGGAGGAATAAGTTTCGAAAACCTGTTTCTGGGCTGAATTTCAGTTTTTTAGCTCAAAATGTTCCATTTTTCAGTCCCTCGGCTGGGAACACTACATGATCCATAATCCCGAGAAGCACATTCTGTTGTTCCGTCGAAAATTGAGATTCTCGAAAGAAGACGAAGCGATGGCGAAGGAGAAGTTGATGAGAGATATGGATGAGTACGAGAAGGCTCACAGACCAGCTGTTAAAGGGAACTGATAACGGGAACTGATAAGAATAAAATCGAACTTTTTTTGGTCCATTTTATTTTTATTGATTGCCTCTGTCCCGGAGGTCTTACTTTTTCCAAATATGTATGATAAAAAATAAATTGACATGGTGATAATGATAATGATAAGGGAAACAATTGATAAGATGCATGATAATTGAGGATGAAAAATATTGAAATTTGAAATTTTGGGTTAAATGTTGGACGAATCAAAATAAAATAGGGAAGGACCATTTGGAATTGAATGAGGAGTGATATATTGATAGGCTGATAAGGATTTTCTGAAAATTTAAAATCGATAAATCTTTTTGGGATTACTGATTTTGAAATTTCAGAAAATTTGGGGGATTATGAAAAAAATCACATGGGAAAATTAAAAAAATGGAAATTTTTGAATGGGGGAATGGTGATAAGGGATAAGGAATGATAAATGGGAATGATAATTATTTTTTGGAATTTTTGGAAAAATAGGGAAACTGGGGAAATTGGACAGGGGATGGTGATTAGATGGTGATAAATGATAAATAGTGATAAGATTTTTTTTTGGAATTTTTTGGAAGAAAACTGGGAATTTTTGGGAAAAAATAGGGAAATTTTGGAAGAAATATTTCTGGACGGTGATAAGATGGTGATAAGTGATAAGGAGTGATAAGGATTTTTCGAAAGAATTTTTGGGATATAATTTAGGACATTTGGAAAGTTCTGGAAAAATATGTCTGGTCGGGGGATAGTGATAAGTGATAAGATGGTGATAAGGATTTTTCGGGGAATCACAAATTGAGATTTGGGGTAGAATTTTGGGGTTGATGACAAGAATTTTGGACCCTAGAAAAATAAATAATATTTTTTCATACAAAAAATTG
>LR539120.1:49780-68781 GCA_900536315.3 Caenorhabditis becei
AGAAATTACAGGGGGAGGGGGGGGGGGTCACTGGAACTTGAAAATCAGGTTCATAGGGGTTTGGGAGGATTCAAAGGGTCAAAACGTACTAAATCACTCCTTCTTGGTTCGTTTCTTCACTGGACCCGCGGAAGTTCCCTCGCCGTAAGGATTGAAATCCGAATCGTCGTTTAGATCCATCTCCATCTCCTCCTCCTCCTTCTTCTGATTCTTTGGAGGACGTCCTCTCTTCTTTCCAGTCTTCACATACTTCTTCCCGGTACCATTTTTACTGCCCTTTGGACGACCACGACCAGGTTTCGTGTCAGACAGGGTTCCAGAAGTCGAAGGTCCAGAATTCTGAGCATGAAGATCGGCAGCTTGAGCTCCAAAAGCTTGAACTTGAGTTCCAGAAACCGAGGCTCCAGGAGCTTGAATTCCAGAAACTTGAGGATTCTTGCGTGGTCGTCCACGCTTCTTCTGCTCCTGAACTACTGGCGCTGAAGCCGGAGCTTGAACTCCTGAAGCAGAAGCCTGGGGACCAACAGCTCCAGAAGCCTGAGCAGCAGCTCGAGACGTGGCTTTCGGGGTTTTCATCTTCCGTGGTGTTCCAGTAACACTCTTCTTCGTCTTCTTCGCACCAACGCGATAATCACAGTAGTCCTCATCCTTCTTGTCGGATTTCCGCGAATCTGGTTCATCGTCTGAGGAGTCAGGTGAAAGTTTCACTATGCGACGAGATTTTCTGCCGGCCCAGGTGGTATTGAACTCATCTTCGATTGAAGAATTGGGATTTCCAGCAGTTTGGGCTCCTTTGGAAGCTTTGAGCTTCTGGGATCTTTGGACAGGCTTCTTGTTCTTCTTCTTTGAATCTCCAGAAGCTTTAGTCTTAGGCTTCTTCATAGACATTGAAGAACAAGGCTCCTCGGCATCCGAATCTTCGTCGTCAGAATCATCGATTCCAGACATTTCTGGAGATGGATCTCTCGGAAGCTCATGGCCAATTCCGGGAGTGACCGATCTCGCCTTCTTCGAGTCCTCATCAGAATCCTCGCCATCTGAATCCTCAGTTTCATCATCCGAATGATCGATTCTAGGAATCGGTTGTGGAGTTGGATCTCTTTGGAGCTGGTCGTTTCCAGGAGTGACCTCATCCGATTCCTCGCCATCTGAATCCTTTTCTGAAGACGTTGAAGCTATGATCTTCTGCTTCTTTTTCTCCGTCGTCGAAGCACACGGATCCTCAGACTTATCCTCCAGAAAGTCAGCATCCGACACATCAGAATCATCGATTCTGGTTCGGAGCATTTGTTGTGGAGCTCTCTTTGACTCCTCCTCAAAATCAGAATAATCTGAATCCGAGTCATCTTCATCTGAAGACTCCAAAAAAGCTGATTGTGGCTTCTTCTTTGGAGATTCCTCCTTCTGAATTTCTGGAGCCATTCCAGAAGTTGTAGAGTTCTGAAAATGATAAAATTGACTCAAAGAGCTGATTTCTTGTAATCTTACCACTGCTAATGTTCCAGAAATATTCAAATCTTCCTCCTCTTCCTCTTTTTTCTCATGATTCTTCGGCGATCTTTCCCTATTGATCGTATGAGGGTAGATCGGACCTTGTGACTCTGTTTGCAGAAATTCCACAGGGATTTGGATTGAAGCATCTCCACGAATGGCTCCCAGGGCAGCGACTAAGGTCAGGGTGCCAGTTGTGACTTCTGGAGCTTCCGATTCTGGAGCCTGATCTTTCTGAACCTCGGCTGGCAGAGCTGAAGTGGAAGATTCAGAATCCTCGGAGACCTTCTTCTTCTTCTTCTTGGAGGTCTTCTGCTTCTTCTCTGGCTTCGGAGCAGAATCCTTCACCTCTTCAGAAGTCCTAGCAAAAGCTGACGAATGGTCGAACAATTGAGCCAAAGATCTTGGCATCTCGACCACAGGATCTGTAGATGTGTCGGAATCTGAAGAGAATTTGGTTTTTTTCTGGAAAAATCCATGCTGAAATTACCACTTGGCAGTGTTGGTTCGATGTTCTGCTCAGCTGGAGATTCTGGAGAGATCTGGGGAGCATCAGATGGGCTTGGAGAGCGGCTTTTCTGAAATTTGGATTATTTGAAATATTTTTTAAAAAATGTTAATTTCAGATTTTTTCAGAAAAATTTGATCAGAAATTTCTAGATTTTTTTAACACCAAATTTTGACCAAATTTGCTAGTTTTTGACTTATTTTCATGCCGAAAATTTCAGATTTTTCAGAAAAATTCACCAAAATTAAAAAAAAAAATTTTGAAATTAAAAAATGTAAAAACAAATCATAAATTCATTTTTCATTTTTCGAAAACTTGAAAAAAAATTCTGATCTTCTGAAAATTCAAATTTTTGTAAAATCTATTTTTTTAATTTTATTTTAATTTTATGAATTTCCAATATTTTTGAAACCAACAAAAAATTATTTTTCTCAAAATTTGAAATAGATACCATTATTTTTATATACGTGCTGCGCCTTTGAAAAAAATAAGGTGGCAACCCACGAAGTTTACTCGAAAATCATGAAATACCGTAGTATTTTTAAAGGCGCAGCACGATTTTTCCACTTTTCGCCGCGAGACCCACTGTCAAAACATTGCTCTTTTCTCATAAAAAAATAAAAGGAATTTCAGTTTTTTTAAAAGAGAAATGTCCCAAATTTTACTTTTTGTTGTTCAAATTTGGAAAACCATTATACCTTTTGTTCCAGGGACATTTCGCGACTATACGAACGGCCTGGTCCGTCGTTCCAGTCCGGGTTCTCGAATATTGGCTCGCGCCATGGCTGATCACAAAAGTCGTCGTTCATCTGAAATTTTTGAAACTTTTTTAAAATTCGTACATTTCTCATCCAATTTCTGCCAAATGTTTGTGTTTTCTTATACAAAAAATTTTGAATTTTTCAAAATTTTTTCGCAAATTTTTGACTAAATTTGCTAGATTTTGGGATTTTTTCATACTAAAAATTTTAGATTTTTCAGCAGAAAAAAATCCTGTTTTTAAAAATTGTTCGGATTTTTTAAAATTGATAATTCAATTTTCAAAAAAAAATTTCATCAAAATTTTGAAATAAAAAAATTACGAAAAAGTTACAAATTAATATTATTGTTTTCATCTAAAATGCGTAATGGGTCTCACAACGAAAGGTGAAAAAATCGTGCTGCGCCTTCAAAAAATACTACGGTATTTCATGCTTTTCGAGTAAACTTCGTGGGTGGCCACCGTAGTTTTTTTTAAAGGCGCAGGACGATTTTTCCGATTTATTTCATACGTGAAAAAAATAATCGTAGTAATTTTTGTTGGTTTAACAAATATTGGAAAATTCATAAAATTAAAATTAAAATTTTTAGAATAGGTTTTACAAAATTTTGAATTTTTAAAAGATCAGAATTTTTTTCAAATTTTTGAAAAATGACAAATGAATTTATGATTTTTTTTTTACATTTTTTTAATTTCAAAAATATTGAAAAAAAATTTTTGGTGAATTTTTTTTCCTGAAAATCGAATTATCAATTTCAAAAAATCCGATATATCAGAAATACTTTAGTAAAATTTTTTCTAAAAAATCTGAAACTTTCGGTAGGAAAATAACTCAAAATCTAGCAAATTTGGTCTGGTGATAAAATTTTTTTTAATCAAAAAAATTGTCTAAAAAAACCTACCGTGGGTCCCGGTGATAACGCAGCTGGAAGTTCTTCCGATGGATCCTCTTCACGGGCTGGAGATGGCGAAAAGCTGCCAATCGCCTCCTTCTCCTCCACCATTTCCTCCTCTTCCACCATCTGCTTCTGCTCTTCCTCCTCCTCCATTCTCTCCTCTTCCTCCACATGTTCATCGACTGGTGGCAAAGCTTGGCGCAGTCTTTGAGCGAGCTCCTCTTCCTCGTCCTTAGCCCCTCGGCCATCTAGCCATTGCTTCGCTTCCTCCAATGACCCGTTGAATTCCTTTGAAGCGGGATAGTGATTCTGGAAAATTAGGGTTTATTTCACATTGCTTCACTATCTAAAAAACTAGAAGAGTTATCAAAAAGTTGTCAACTGCAAAGTTGTAGACGAAGATTAGAACTACAACTTTGCAGTTGACAACTTTTTGATAACTCGCGTAGTTTTTGAGATAGAAAAGCTCAAAGTCAAACTATTTGGGTGCCCTTCTAATAGAGGTTTTACGGTATCCCTTGTATTATTGTTGCATCTCAAAATCGGATTGGGTAGATTCACTGCGGGTCTCGCAACGAACGAAAATTTGGCGCAAAACGTACTGCGCCTTTAAAAGGCGGGGTACGGTAGTTGCGCATAAATTAATTTCGTCTTTTTTCACTCATTTTCCTCATTTTCATCGATTTTTAAACCGATTTTTTACGCCCGTTATCAAACTCACTACGATATTCCGAACCCAATCCAGAACATATTCGGTGTTTTCGCCGGTAGAGCGAATGACGTGGTATGTTGGTTTCTCCATTTTTACCTGAAACTTGCATTGTGAAATTGGGAAAAAACATTTGAAAAAAAGAGAAAAAAAGGAGTTGTACGAAAAAGTTGTTTTTTTTGATTTTGTGCTCCAAGTGATGCTCGATTTGCTCGATTTGACAAAATCACTCATAAAAGTATTCAATGATTTTTTCAACAGTCAGGTTAGGGTAGCAATCGATGGGAAATCGTCTCCTGAACAACTTTCAAGTTGATCACTAATCGTGAAAATTTTTTCCTGGCGAGATATTCTCAAAAAACTGAAAATCCCTCTCAAAAAGTCTTGCGTCATAAATTTTAACTCGATAAGGAAAATTCTAGGGGAAAAGTGATCAACTAAAAAGTTTTTGCTTTTGCAATTATAAACCCAGAAAAAATACATCAATATTTTTTAAGATCGAAAAATTGCCATGAAAATTAAAAAAAAACAATTGTTAAAATTTTGAAAATCTATTTATTGAATTTTCGAAAAATTTAAATTTAGTGCTCGATCTCCTATTCCTGGAATCCAAAAATTTCATTTTTTCGATTTTTACCTAAAAAAACCTTTTTTTCTAAATTTGGTGTCCTAAAATTACTCTCTAGCTTTTCCTACAACGATTTCCTACAAATCCACCCGTTTTTCCCTCAAAATAACACCTAATTCAAGTGCAAATAGACGATGAATTAGTAATGAGACACCGAGATGTAAGAGGAGAGGAGAGGAGAGGTGTGACTGAAATGAGCCGCCTATGGCTGCTAGGAGACGGGCTGGCCGGCGTTGCGGTCGTGCGTCGCGGTCGGGGATGTGCTCGGTGAGAGGGTGGATTATGATTTGAAACGGAGAGGAAACTAAGTGGGAACAGAAACTGGAAAATGGGATATAACTGGGGAATCTGGAATGGATGGGACGATGACTCACCGATCACAGATTACTGTAATGATTTTTTTTTTTGAATTTTGAGAATTGAAAAATTTTTGAGTTTGAAAATAAATTTTTATTTTGTTAGAAATTGGCTCTAAAATTCAGGAAAAATAGGATTTCATCTGGAAAAATGTTTGAAACTTTTTTGGATTTTTTTCAAAATTTGGAAAAATTTGGAAAAATTTTTGAGCTTAACAAAAAATTTTTTTTACAGGTTCTAGAATTTTTAATTTATAGGTTATTGATTCAAAAACTCAGGAAAAATAGGATTTCATTTGGTAAAATTTTTGAAAACTTTTGGGAATTTTTTGAAATTGCAGTTTTGATTTTTTCGAATTTTGACATTTTTAAAATTTATTTTTGAGCTTGAAAAAAATTTTTTTTACAGGTCCAAAAAATTTTCATTGACTGGAAAAATGTTTCAAAATTCAAGAAAAATATTATTTCATCTGGAAAAAGGTTTCACATTTTTTTGGAATTTTTGAAACTTTGAAAAAAATTTTAGCTTGAAAAAAACTAATTTTTCAGATTTTCGAATTTTTATAAAATTGGGAGTGTTTTCAAAAATTTAGAAAAAATATGATTTCATCTGAAAAAATAGTTTCAAATTTTTCAGAATTTTTTGAAATATGGAATTCATTTTTTGGAATTTTCAAAAAAAATTTGAGCTTGAAAAAAAATTTTTTCAGAGATAGTTGTTTTAAAAAAATTAGGAAAAATAGGATTTCATCTGCAAAAAATGTTTCAAATTTTTCGGAATTTTTTAAAAATTTGAAAAAAAATTAGAAAATTTTTGAGCTTGAAAAATTTATTTTTCAGGTTCTAAATTTCTTATTTGATAGGAAATAATCTTTGAAAATCAGGGAAAATTGAAACTAGTTCAAAAAAAATTTTTTTGGAGCTTCTAGGAACTTTTTTGTTTTTTTTGGCCTATTTTTCTCATTTTTTCAGCCATTTTCAGCATTTTCATTCAATTTTTTTACTTTTCCATATCAGAATCGGATTCTCCATGAAAAATAACCTTAAAAACAGTCAAAAACCGTGTAAAACACCCGAAACATGCGGATAAAGCCTAAAAAACAATGCGAAAGTGTAAACAATCGTCATCATTCTCCTCAAGATTGAACATAGCACGTGTGCCTCTGCACTCTCGCTGTGAGACCCGCGAGCCGCGCCCGCTGCCCGCGAAAGTGTGAGAATTTGAAAAACGGATGGACGATAAGCTGGAGTGATAGCGGGAAATTGTAGAAAATCGGAGAAAATTTGGAAAAATCTGGAAAAATGGGGGAAGGTAGAGAAAAATAAGGGGAAATTTATGAGCATGTCTAAAAAATTGTAAAAATTCAAAAAATATTTTTTTTCACGAAAATCGATTAAGAAAATTTAAAAATGAATTTAGAAAATTTTTGGAAATTTTTCAAAAATTTAGAAAAATCTGGAAAATCCAGAAAATTCATTTTAAATTTTGAAAATTCCAAAATTATTTTTTTCAAAGCTTCAAAATTTTATTTAAAAATTCTCAATTTCAATTTTAAAAATTTAAAATTAAAAATTTAAAATATTTTTTTAATCCTGCTAATTTTGAATGAAATTTTTTTCAATTGCCAAAAATTGCCAAAATTCCTCCGAAGACTCTGGAAAAATCGATAAATATTTTTGAGCAAAATTTGAATACACCTGGCACATTGCCAGATGTTCCGGAGCCTTGCTCTATGATCAGATAAAAATGAGCTCGTTGGCTAATTAGAGGATCGGTTTCGCCAATTATACGCTTTTTTACCGACAAAAAGGTGTACGATAGGATTGGAAAAAATGGAGGGAGATTTAATTTTTTTAATTTTTAAAAAATATCTAGAGTTTCAAGAGTGGTTTTTTCATTTCAAAATGTTCAAAAAAAAATTCAGAATTTTTTGAAACCCCAGAAAAATTTCTAAAAACCCAATTTCATTTGTTTGAAAATTTTGAATTATTTCTCTATTTTTCAAAAATTTTTAGAAAATTTCTAGAGCTTCAGAATTTTTTTTTTTTCAATATTTCAAATAGTTCAAAAAACTTTTTTTTCTTTCTGGAATTTTTCAAAAAAATTTTATTTCAAAAAAACCCGTTCAAAAAAATAGGGCAAAGGCTAAAAATTGATGCTAACAATCAGAAATTTAAAAAAAAAAAAAGAAAAAGAGAAATCAATTATTTTTCTTGGATTTTGTCACAATTTTTCTTCCTCCAGTCGCCACTCCAATTATCGATCGGATCATTCGGAAAATGCCACGAATTATAAGATAAATCACGGCAATAGTACAGTAAATGACAAAGAAGAAGAATAGGATGACATCGACAAGGAAGTATTGGAGGAAGTTAAGACGATCGGCTCCCGAACGGGCATGTGGAACTTCTTGGTGTCTTTCGATGAATTCGACCCAAAAGGCCGCGTGGTAGAGTTCAGTGTAGGGAACATCGGTGACCATGTCTTGGAAGATTAGCATCTCTTTTTTGTAACTGAAAATCATTGAAAATTGATATTCCAATTTGAAAAAAATTATTTGAACTTGGCGCGCAATTGAACAGGTTTTGAAAAGATTACTGTGGATAAGATAATTTTGAAAAATTACAAAAATTGAAGTTTGAATTCAAAATTTCAAATTGGCGCGTAGGATATCTCACAGCGAAAACTACAGTAAGATTTGCATTTTTTCTAGACTAGATTTTTATCTTATCTTTACCACCATGTTCCAAAACCCTTATCCCCAAATTTCTAGCTCTCTAGCTCAATTTTTAGCATTTCTGTGCAAACACCGCACGACAAAATGCACAGAATCGTGCTACAGTAACCTGGAAAATAAATAATAATGCAAATCTTACTGTAGTTTCGCTGCGAGATATCTTGTGCGCCAAATTAAAAAATTTCCCGCGTCAATTTGAACTATTGAATTTTTGAATTTTTTTTCGTTTTTTCAATACTTTTCAAATTTTTTAAAAGTACAGTAATTTTTTCGAAATTTCCAAAATTGACCATATTTTTTATGAAATTTCTTTTTGAAATTGACCATTTTTTTTTAAATTTTTTTAATTTCAAAAAAAATTTGAGTTTACGAAATTTAGTTCCAAACTGAATTTTTTTATACTAAAAATTTGATGAAACAAAATTTTTTTAATCAAAAAAAAATTCTCAGAAAAATCCCAAAAAAAATTTTTTTTTCGTAATAACTTTTCCCAAAAAAAATTGTTTGAATTATTTATTTATTGGTTTTTTGGAAATGAAAAAAAATTTGAAAAATTGAACAATTACAAAAAAAATGAATTTTTCATTTTTTTTAAATTTAGTTTTTTTTGTTAATTTTCCGAAAAATTGGATTTTTCATTCTATGTATTTTTTAAAATTTTGTCTTTTCCAATCCTCACCTCTCATTGCCCACCACTTCCCTAATAGCCTCCGTCAACTTCTCAGCTCCAAACTCTTCCTTCTCAACCATAACTCCAGAATCCCTGGCCGTAACCCTCAACAAATTATCATAACCCCTCGAAGTCAACGGGACCCCTACAACAGGGACCCCGTGGTACACGGATTCAATGACACTGTTCAGTCCTCCGTGGGACACGTGGCATAGACATTTCGAATGACCCAGAAGGTCCTGAAGTGGCAGCCATGGCTTCTGGAGCACGTTTTCGGGAAGATTCTGGAGTTCGACGTCGGATTGCCAGATGAATAGAAGATTCGGGAAGTTTTTGAATGTTTGGAGATAAGCTTCACGGATTTGAAGGGGAGACTTGGACCATTGAGCTGTGAAACCGGTGGAGAGGACGACGAATCCGTCGGGGAACTGGCTGATTCGGGTGGTAAAGTCCTAAAAATCATAAAAAATCAGTTTTTGGCTAAAAAATCAAAGTAAAAATAGCAATCGATAGAAAATGTCTTCCTCTACAACTTTGCAATTGACAACTTTTTGTTATCTCTAATCCTTATCAAGTTATCAGTAAAATTCCAAAGTCATAATTTCAATTTTCCAATTATCCTAAAAAATCAATACTTAATCAAAAATAGAATGTAAAAAAACCAATCGATAGCAAATTTCCTGCTCTACAACTTTGCAATTGATCACTTCTTGCTATCTCTAACCCTTATCAAGTTATCAGTAAAAATCCAAACGTACCCAAAAATTTCGCATTTTTTTGGTATTTTACTGATAACTTGATAAGGAGTAAAAACCGCAAAAAGTTGTCAACAGCAAAGTTGTAGAGCAGAAAATTTCCTATCGATTCGTTTTTTTACTTATAAGTTTTGAGCAAAATTTGATTTTTTAGGATTATTTGAAAAAAATCAATTTTTTTTTCAAATTTTTTTTTAAACTCACTTTTCCCAGCTCCTGAGCCTTTCTACAATGAATAGCTCCTACAAAATTGACACGTGGCATGTATGGTCTAGAAAAATCAAAAATCGGAGGAGTATTGACCAAATTGATAGAAGCATTTCTCTCGATTTCAAAAGCACTCTCAACTCCTGGGTAGTATTTCTGAAAAACGGGTTACTGTACTTTTCGTGGCGAGACCCATACCTGGAAAACCGCATCAATTCGTGGCTGGACAATGTGTTGGTGAAGATATAACTGTTTGAAGTAGGAAGCCACGTTGTAAATTCTCTGGGTAAATGTCAATTCATCGGTTAGACCGGTTCCAGCGACTGGGAGGTAGCTTGGAGGTGATGGGGATTGGTTGGACCACGCGGATTCGGTTCGGAGAGAAGTTAGGGACCAGTAGACATAGACGGATTCTGAAGATAAGGTGATAAGCATTTTATCATCAGTTGACCACTTTTTGATAGCTAAAACGGTTCAAAAGTTATGAGGATTTCAAAGTTTTAGGTAGGTCATTTTTGAACCTACCGTAATCTTTCAGTTTTTCATTAAAATTGACAGGTTAGGGTAGCAATCGATAGCAAATATGATAAACTTCAACTTTGCAGTTGATCACTTACTGATAACTGTTAAGGTTGGGGAGTTATCAGTTGATAACAGAACTCCAGATTGAAGCTACCGTAATCCATCAGTTTTTGATGAAAATTGGCAAGTAAAAAACGAATCGATAGGGAATTAGCTCAATTACACTTTTTCTGTTGACAACTTCCCGCCAGCTAGCACTGGTGATAAGTTATCATTGATAAACTACACCTCACCCCAGAATTTCCTATTTTTTTGAATTTTTTCCCATTTTTTTCGCATTTCAACTCACTTTTCAATCCGGCCAACAACAGTCCACATGGATTGTACAAATCATCGATTATCACTGTATCAAACTTCTTTTCCACCAGCTTATCAAACTTTCCCTTGCTCCTAGCCAGAACATTATCACAAAGACGAATTGACGCCAGCCAACCAGTGGTTTGCTCGTTGGAATTCAGAAAATCAGGCGACCAAAGCTGGAAAGTGATAAGGATTGATGAGGATTGATAAAACTGATAAAGCAAAAAAAGAAAAAAGAACTGAAGAGAGTGGGATTCGAACCCACGCCCCCGAAGGGACTGGTGCCTTAAACCAGCGCCTTAGACCGCTCGGCCATCTCTCCACGCCGCACCCCCCGCCGCAAGTGCCGTTATGAAGGCGCCTACCTGTGAGTGCTGAGAGTGATTTTTGAATTGAAAAATGTCCTGAAGAACCTGATCATTGAAGTGAGCAGGCCAAAACTCTCGAGTTATCGACTTGGAGAGCACTGTTTTGGACTGAAAGAACTTGGAATTAATGAATAGGGTTACTGTAACCAACCTGTTGGGGTCCTATCTCAACCCAATGCACTTTATGGCCTCTTTGATCCAATTCATTGGCCAAGGTGGCCATTGTATAGGAATGGACGGGGTATAGGGTACTTGGCATGAATAGAACGTCTCCGGAATGAATTGGAAGCAAGAATGAGGAAAGGAGAAGAAGCGGGAACCACGGCATGGTTTCTGGAATTTTTTGGATTTTTTTAATTATTTTTTTGGGTCTTGAGGGGAATTTTTTGAAGTTTGCAACAACGAAAAATGTTTATAAAAATTGAAAATTTGAAAAAAAATTATGGAACGTGATTTTTGAAAATTTAAAAATTTGGGTCTCGACACGAAAATTCAGGAGTACTGTAGGAAATTTTTTTTTAATTTTTAGAGACTTTTTTAAAATTCTGAAAAAGTTTTGAGAACCTGTGAAATTTGAAAATTTTCAAAAAAATTTTTTTTTGAATTTTTGAATTTTTGGGTCTCGACACGAAAATAATTTGGGTTCTGTAATTTCTTTAAAAAATTCTGAAAATAAGAAATTCAATATTCGAAAAAAATTTTCTAAAATTGATTTTTGAAAAAAAAAAAGTTCAATTTGGGTCCCACCACGAAACTTTTTTTTTCCCAATTTTCCCTAATTTTTCCCAATTCAAATAATTTATTTTTATAAAATTTTATGAAAAAGGACGCATTTCTATGTCAATTTATACCCTCTAGAAACCAGAAAATACAGAAAAATCGTAGAGAGATCGATAAGAAAAATGGCGGGTAATTAGGCGGAGACGGAGACGAAAAAAGGAGAGATAACTACAACATACAGTTGTAGATGGAATGTAGTTGGTGATAAGAAAAAGAAGGATAAGGTGATGATAATCGGGGAAAATGATAAGGGAAGGGGAGATCAAAGAAGATGTGAACAACTTAGGAAAAGTTTAGGATTACTGTAGGTTTTTAAAAAAATTTGTTTTTTTTTTGAATTTTTGAAATTAAAATTATTCGGTTTTTTTTAGGAATTTTCATGTGCAGAATCTGGAATTCAACGAAACATATTCATTTCTGACCAATTCCTGTCAAAAATTTCAAAAATCACATTGTTTTTGATTTTCCGGGTTACTGTAGCTCGATTCTGTGCATTTTGTCGTGCGGTGTTTGCACAGAAATGCTAAAAATTGAGCTAGAGGGCTAGAAATTTGGGGATTGGGGTTTCAGGACATGGTGATAACGATAAGATAAAAATCTAGCCAGAAATGGGGCTTACAAATTTTTTTTTTTTCGAAAATTTTTGAAATTAGAATTATTCCATTGTTTTTTTTAGGAATTTCCAATTTTTTATTTCAAAATTTTAAATTGGCACGATATCTCGCAGCGAAAAATACAGTAAGATTTTCATCAATTTTGTTAGAAAACTGCAAATCTTACTGTAGTTTTCGCTGTGAGATATCGTGCGCGCCAATTTTGAAATTTTGAATGTATGTAAAGTTCACAACAGTGATAATTTTTTAATTTTTCAAATTTTCTTTATCTACAGTAATCTTCTCAAAACCTTTCTCACTTTTTACAAATTCAAAAAAATCAATAAACCCTCCCCAAATTTCCCCACTGAAAAAACGAGTTCATCTACTGATAAGAATTGGACTGATAAGAGAAGAAAAGGACATTTTAGTGTTACCGCTAGTTAGATCAAGGTCAATATCACCATTTTTGCAGGGAAAAAAATTTATTTCAAAAAATTTCATATTTCCGAAAAAAATTGGTAAAATTGGGAAATTTCAGGAAAAATTAAAAAAATTTATTTGAAAAATTCAAAATTGGCGCGCACGATATCTCGCAGCGAAAACTACAGTAAGATTTTCCGCATTTCCAGCTAGATTTTTATTTTATCGTTATCACCATGTCCTAAAACCCCAATCCCCAAATTTCTAGGCCTCTAGCTCAATTTTTAGCATTTCTGTGCAAACACTGCACGACAAAATGCACAGAATCGAGCTACAGTAACCTGGAAAATAAAAAATTGTGCGATTTTTGAAATTTTTGCCGGAAATTTCCAACAAGAATTGATTCCAAGTCAAAAAATGCAAATCTTACTGTAGTTTTCGCTGCGAGATATCTTGGAGCCAATTTGAAAATTTGAATGTGAGATCCTTTTTTTTTCAAATTTCGCAATTTCAAAATAAAAAGTGAGAACTTTACGAGAGAAAAGTCCTTCTTTTCGCTTTTCTTACCGCTTCGAACTGACCTATATTAGCGGTTATAATTGAGTATCGGAAGTATTGAAAAGGCCTAATTAGGGTCTCGAAGCGAACATTTTTGAATAGAGAAGAGAGAGGAAATTGGTCGGGAATAGACTTGGGGTGATTCATATTGAAATTTAAAAAAAAATTATTTAATTTTTTTTTTGAAAAACATAAATATTAATTTAATTTTAAATAAATTTCTTTTTCAAGTTCCATAATAAAATCCCTAAAAATCAAAAAATTCCTGTGATTTTTTCGTGATAAAAAAATCCCAAAAATGTGTGAAAACCATGATTATGCATGATTTTTAACAGGAATTTTATCAATTTTATCATTTTTATCACTAGAAAAATTTTATGGACCTTTCTTTTTTTTTTGAAATTTCACATGCCATGAAAATTATGGTGAATCGTAAAAATAAACAAAAAAAATTTATATGAAAGTACTGGAAGTATACAGGTATTTGAAGTGGAGAAGAAGTGGTCGTTTGGGAGAAAAAGGTGTGAATTTCTTGTTTTCAGACTGTTTTCTGGAAGAATTTGGGATGAAATTGGTATTTTAGCAGGGAACCTGACATACAATAGATGTGATTAGAAAAAAAGGAGATAAGATAAAATATACAACAAGAAACCTGCCAAAATGCGTCATTAGTACCATTCCTCTCTGATGGGTCTCGCCACGAAAATGGTTTTTGGCTGAAATACGGCTTCTGGACAAGGTTTTGACACTTTTTTTGATGAAAACGGGTTAGAATACATGAATACAATCAGTTCCTATCAATTTTCGGTATTTTCTAGTCGATCTGTGATGCTTCTTTGCTCTAACACCTCCTGAACCTAAATTTCCAACTTTACTGATAAAACAACACTGTTGTTATCAGAGAATAGACACAATTTTGACCAGGTTGGTAAATAATTTTTTCTTACGTTCTTCTCTTTTCACAGCAAATCTAGTAAAATTTTCTGGGTTACTGTTGCATCAAAAATCCCGCAATCACTTGGATTGCGGACTTTAGAAGGTACAGTAACCCGGAGAATTTTTCAAAAATCTAAAAAAAATCAATTTGTAGTAGTTTTGAGGTTACTGTAGCTGCAAATGTCAGTAAAAATTTCCAGTTTACAGTATCTGACAAATCCACCAATTTTGAAACTTGAATTAAAAAAATTTTACACTGACGAAATTTTCATTTTTCGACGATTTTTTTCACCATTTCAAAATGTTTTCAGTAGTTTTGTTCAACTACGAAATTGATTTTTACAACTTTATCTAACAGGAAAAATTTATTTCGAAATCCTAAAAATTGTTCCAGAAAATTTCTTGTAGGCTCAAACTTCTAGTCGCTTGCAAATGCGCTCTACCGAATTGTTCATTTTTCTCCCATTTTTTTCGCCCTTTCAAAAATTTTTTCAGCAATTTTGTCCAACTATAAATATGTTTTTGACAATTTTATCTACCTTAAAAAATTTATTTGAAAGCCCAAAAAATTATTCTTGGGAGATTTCTAGAAGCTCAAACTTATGGACCCCCTTGCAAATGCGCTCTACCGACTTTTTCATATTTTACCGATTTTTTTCACCATTTCAAAAATTTTTTCAGTAGTTTTGTTCAACTACAAAGTTGATTTTTACAATTTTATCTACTAGAAAAAATTTATTTGAACACGCAAAAAATTAGTCTAGAGAAGTTTCACACACCTCAAACTTATAGACCCCTAGCAAATGCGCTCTACCAAACTTTTTCATTCTTCACCGCTTTTTTCAGAATTACAAAAAATTTTTCATTAAATTTAATCAACTACGAATATGTTTTTGACACCTTTATCTAACACAAAAAATTTATTTCAAATTTCGAAAAATTATTCTTGACAGTTCTCTACCATGTCAAACTTTTTAGGCCCGAAAAATCCCCTTCTCTTGGAAAACAGGCCAATTTTCTGTGAACAAACTGACCGATGTCCATCTCATTCTCACCCCCTTTTCTTGGCCTTCCGACGTCACGTGGAACCGAAAGAAAACAAAAAAAGAACATGGCCGGCGCCGAAAAAAATGCGATTCGTCACGTAGCAGACACGACGAGAGAGTGTGCGCAACGAGGAGGGCACGTGTCTCTATTTTGCAGTTCTAGTGCAACCGACTTGTTTATTTCCACTGTCACGTGATTGAACTTTTCCTCCCCGAGACGAATAACAACTGAAAGTTCTATACGTGTTTTTTGTGTCGGCCCCCTAGTGCTGGACCTGAAATATATATTATTCCTTTTTTCTTTTTTCCAAGTTTTTAGAGATTACTGTAGCTTGAAAAATTTGAAAAATCCGTAACTTGTCTTGACAGTGTTTGCAGACTTTTGAAGCTACGGTCCCCGAAAATTTTTTTGAAAAAAATTGAAAAAAATTTTGCAGCTCAATTTTGTGAATTTTGGTTTTCCCGTTTTTCTGCATTTTTTGGGTTACTGTAGCTTGAAAAATCTGCAATTTTGAACAATTCAGTGTTTGCGGACTTTTGAAGCTGCAGTAACCCGGAAAATAATTTTTTTCATTTTAAAATGATTTTTTCTGCTCATTTTTGTGAATTTTCTTCATTTTCCCATTCATCACATTTTTTGGATTACTGTAGCTCGAAAAATCTGCAATTTTGAACAATTCGGTGTTTGCGGACTTTCGAAGCTACAGTAACCAAAAAAAAAAATTTTTTTTTCAATTTTCAAATTTTTTTCAGCACATTTTTGTGAATTTTCTCCAATTTCCAATTCATTTGAATTTTTTTGGATTACTGTAGCGTGAAAAATCCGCAATATTTTGAAATCGGTGTTTGCGGACTTTTTGAAGTTACAGTAACCCGTAATTTTTTTTAAAATTTTTTTTCAGCTCAATTTTGTTTAAATTTTGTGAATTTTCTCCAATTTTTCATTTTTTGCATTTTTGGGTTACGGTACCTTCGAAAATTCCGCAATTTTCCAGAAATCGGTGTTTGCAGACTTTCAAACCTACAGTAACCCAAAACCCCCTGAAAATTCGCAAAAATCCCTTCCTCCCCAAAACCCATATCATCCTTTATCACTATCACCATCTCTTCTTCTTCTTCCTATCACATATCACCAAATCTGCAAAAACTCATCAATCTAACAATATCTCTTCTTTTTCTCTGAACCGATTGATTCTTATCACTGATAACAGGGGTACGGTAACTCAAGGATTACGGTACCTAGGGCTCAAATGCGTCATAAATGACGCGCAAAAAAAAAAGAATCATACTAGAGAAAGAAATGAAAGGGAATGGGTAAACAATGGCCCACGTGTGCTGAAGTGATCTCCAGTCACAAAGTGTTTGCGTACTTTGCACCAAAGTTGACGACACTTTCTCAGACTAGACTACATTCCTGAGAATATGACCTAAATAGGCTAATCCGGTGAAAAATAGGAGAAGAAAAAAGGGGAATGATCTTTGGAATAGTCGAGAAAAAGAACGACCAAAGCTCACTCGGCGACAACCCGATGGGCGGTTCTTTGGCCCTCCGCCGCTCTCTGTTTGACTCTCTCTCTCTATGACTGAATGGATGTATGGATCAGAACGAGATAGTTTTGGTGTATTGTTGATGTAAACAGTTTTGGATTTTTTTTTGAAGCTTGAAAAAATTTTTTTTTATTCTAGAAATTTTTTTTAATTTTCTGGTGAAATTCCAAGATTTCAGATTAAAATGAAAAAAAATGTAGAAGTGTTTGGAAGATTTTTTTAACGCTCACAATCAGAAAATTTTTTTAGACAAATGGAAAATTTTCGAAAAATTACATTTCTTGCCGGAAATTTATTGGAAGTTTTTTTGTGATTTTTAAAATTTTTTCGGAATCAGAAAAAATTTTTTGAAAATTTTAGAAAAATAAATTTCGAGCCAGAAACTGATATGAAATTTTCCAAAAATCAGAAAAAAATTCTGAAAATTTTTAAAAAATTCAAAAAATTTTTTCGAAAAATTGAAAAATTCTAGCAATTTTAGAAAAATTTTTTAATTAAAAAATTAAAAAATTCCAGAAAAGACAATTTTAAAATATGAAAAAAGTTAAATAAAATTCTAAAAAATTTTTGAACTTGAAGTTTTTGGAAAAACTGAATTTTTCCCCTTTTTGTCTCTGAAATTTTTATAATTTTGTAAAAATTCAGAATACTAAATTTCAATTCAAAAAACCCATAATAATATTTTTCGCAATTTTTTAAAAATTTTACAACATCAGAAAAAAATTCCAAAAATTCTGGAAAGTTCAGAAAACAAATTCCAAATACAAAAATTTTTTTTTGAAAAATGATAAAAGTTTCATTTTTTCTGCAATTTTCCCCTTTTTTTATCCATTCGAAAAATTGGAAAAATTTCAGGAAAATTCAGAAAAATTCCAGAACTTTTTCACAATTTTCAGAAAACAAACTGCAATTTTTTGAAATTTTCTAAAGAAGTCCTCATTTCAAAAAAATTTTTTGAAGCTTAAAAATAAAAATAATTGAATTCAAATTCGAAAATCAAATCTCCCCCTTACCCGAATTTTCATTGTATAAAATTCGGTGCCCCCCCCCCCTATTATTTCGCCAATTGTCGCCTCTTCTCCTCCTCCTTCTCGTCTCTTGTCCTCCCTTGCCCCACGTGATATCACTACTCCAACCATGCTTTCTTTCTCTTCCAAATATCAGAGACGCAGACACCACGAGGCGGCGGCGCTCATCTCTCTCTTTTTCCCTCTTCTCTTCGCAACATACACCACCATGATTCTTAGCTTTTTTCTTTTTCAATTTGAAAAAAAAATTGAATTTGAATTTTTAAAAAATTATTTTATAGTCAATTGTGTTAAAAATAGAAGCTTGAATTTATTCAAAAAAAAATTCAGAAATTTGAAAAAAAAATTTGTTGAAAAATTTTTTTCGTTAAGATACAATTCCAATTTGTAGCCTACTAGAAAGCTATATTTTTCCTTTTTTTTGAAATTTTTTAAAATTCATTTTCTAGCAAATTTTGCTAAAAATGGCTTGAATTAGATCAAATATTTGTCTGAAATTTGAAAAAAAATTAAAAAATTTTTCCAAGCTTTTTTTCCAAATTTGTAGCCTAGAAAGTTATCTTTTCTCTATCCCTCTCCAACTTTTGTAAAATTTTTCAAAAAATCAATAATCCCCCATTTTGTATCCAGTTGATCAGTTGATCAGTGAAACCCCGCAAGAATCCATACACCTCTCTCTCTCTTCCCCTTCTTCTTCTCTTCTTTATCAGATATCAGTGATAACAGCAACTCTGTGTGTGTCAGGTCAGCAAAAACATTGACACACACGTGACTCGAGAAGAATTTTTATTTCGTTTGTTGATAGATGAAAAGAGAGGAATTGGGAAATTCTAGGGAATATTGGCGGGGTTTTTGAGAAATTGAAATTGATTTTGGATATTGAGAAATTTGAAAAAATTCTTATTGGAATTTTCGAAAAATATACAGTAAACTTTCTTATTAGTGACAGAAATTTTGAATTTTCCAAAAAAATTAAACTCGAAGTTGAAAAAAAAAATTTTTCAACTTTTCCGATTTTTCCGAAATTATTTTTCTATTTCAAAAAATTTCAGATAAATTTTTTTAAATCTTTTTTTCGAATTTCAAAATATTTTAAAACCAAATTTTCAGCCAGAAAAATA
>LR539120.1:78840-118454 GCA_900536315.3 Caenorhabditis becei
AAAATTTTTTTACGAAATTTCAGAATAAAATTTAAAAAAATTTTTATTTTAAATTTTTTTTTATTTCACAAAATTTTTCTAATATTTATCAAGATTTATTTTTTGATAATATTGATATTCATTTTGTTTTAGCAAAAAAATTACAAAATCTGCAAAAAAACCAATTTTTAGCCTAGTGGGTCTCGCCACGAAAATGGTATCTGGCTGAAATACGGCTTCTGGACAAGGTTTTGACACTTTTTTTTTTATGAAAATGGGTAAAATGACAAGAATTCAATGATTTCCAGCCGAATTCCATCAATTTCCACCAATTTTCAGTACAAAAACATGCATTTTCGGGTATTTGGGTCGCTTTTTCCCAAAAACACCTAATTTCCTCGAATTATGAGTGAAAACTGCTGGAATTTGACTGGAAATCATTGAAATCATGTAAATTTACCCATTTTCATCAGGAAAAGTGTCAAAATATTGTCCAGAAGCCGTATTTCAGCCAAAACCCATTTTCGTTGCGAGACCCAACCCATTTCTTCTCGTTTCTCACCTCCACCAACGGCAACAAATCGGCTCTCCTCAATACCAAATCAATCTTGTTCATAACCAGAGTACTCGGGACATGCGAGTACCTGTGCAGCATGTGCAGTACCCGGTGATGGACATAACTGCCCGGTGCAGTCGAGTCCTGCACGACTAGGATGTGCTGTGCTCTCTGCAGGGCTCTTTCCGGGTCTTGCAGTACTTTTTCGCCTTCCGAAGCACTCTTTTTCTTCATATTCTGACGGACATGAGTTGTGGAGACGGCTCCGGGAGAATCGACGAAGATGAGTTGGGTGTCAGAGGAGCAGATTGAGGCGGAGATGTTCTGGAATGGAGGGGAACTTGGAAAAATTCAAATTGGCGCGCACGATATCGCCCAACGAAAATTACAGTAAGATTTGCACTAATTTTGATTTCCGGGTTACTGTAGCTCAATTCTGTGCATTTTGTCGTGCGGTGTTTGCACAGAAATGCTAAAAATTGAGCTAGAGGGCTAGAAATTTGAAGATAAGGGTTTTGAAACATGGCGAACACGATTTTATAGTCAAAACTGAAAATACTGGTCACAAATTTGACGCCAGCAAAATTTCTGACGCAAAACTTGACATTAATGAGGACAACTTGGAAAATGAATTTTTTTTTTTCGAATTTTGCAGATTTTCAAATTGGCGCGCATCTCTTCACTTTGAAATGTTCAAAAAAAACATTTCGGAAATAAAAAAAAAATTAAAATTTTTTTTTTTTAATATTTGGAAATTTTCAGATTTTGAAAAGATTACTGTAGATTCTGAAAATCTAAAAAATTGAAAACAAATTAAAATTATGGGTATTGAATTCAAATTATTTCAAATTGGCGCGCACGATATCTCGCAGCGAAAACTACAGTAAGATCTGCATTTTTCGAATCAATTTTTGTTAGAAAAATGCAAATTGTACTGTAAATTTCGCTGCGAGATATCTTTTTCAAATTTAATAAAATTGATAAATGTTTGCTACATATTTTTTAAAATTTAATTTGAAATTTTCAAAAAAAATTTTTTTAAAGTTTTTGAAAAGATCACTGTAGATTTTGAAAAATTCAAAAATCTAGATTTTTATCTTATCGTTATCACCATGTCCTAAAACCCCAATTCCCAAATTTCTAGGCCTCTAGCTCAATTTTTAGCATTTCTGTGCAAACACTGCACGACAAAATGCACAGAATCGAGCTACAGTAACCTGGAAAATCAAAATTAGTGCGATTTTGAAAATTTTTGGTGCTCAATGGAGCGAATTTGCTATTTTCTCAAAAATTCCCCAGAACTAACCCTTGTGGTCGTGTCCATTTTCGAGCTAACCGCCGATAGAGGACACCTAACCAAAGAATTGGTCAGCAGGGATTTTCCAACGTTCGGAGCTCCGATTACGGCGAGTTGGAGGCATTTGGTGGCTGGTTGGACGGTTTTCTGGAAAGGATTTTATTGATTTTTTGTGGAAAAACATTTTTTTTTAATTTTTCGATAGAAATTTTTAATTTTGAAATTAAAAAAAAATAATTTTTTGTAAAAACATAATTTTTAAATAGAAAATAGATATTTTGAAAATTTTTTAATTTAGAAAAGAAGTGTAGAATTTTTTCATAATTGAAAAAAAAATTTCTGTAAAAATTGTGAAATATTTTTTGAATTTTCGAAAATTTCTGAAAAATCAATTTTTTCTGTTTATCAAAATATCAGTTTATCAAAATATGTAAAACTGAAAAAAATGGAGAAAATTAACAGTAAGAATTATTTAAATTTAGTGATTTTCGTGGAGCGATTGATAAAAATAGCTGATAAAAAATTTGAAATATTTTTTTTAAAAAAATTGGAAAAACTTTATAAAATTTCAAAACGAATTTTATTTTATTTCCGAAAATTTCTAAAAATAGAAATCAATAAATTATTGATTTTTTTTTATTTTCAAAAAATAAAAAAATAAAATTTTCAAAAAATGAAAATGAAAAAATTGTGAAATTTTTTTTGCATTTTTTTCATGAATTTCTGAAAAATCAATTTTTTATCAGTTTATCAAATTATGTAAAAGTGATAAAAATTAAGAAAATAAAAAATGAGGATTATTAAAAATTTGAAAATTTTTTTGAAAAATTGAAAAAAAAAATTTTTAATCAAAAAAAAGTTGCAATTTTTTTTATTTTTTTGAAAAAATGAAAAAAAATAGAAAACAATGAATTATTGATTTTTTTTTAAATTTTCAAAAAATAAAAAAAAATCAAATTTTTAAAAAAACTGATACCTCCACAATTCCAGAAGTCGACGCTGTTGAGAAGAGTCGACACGATGAGTAAATCCTATTGATTATCATCTGATAAGGCATTGATAAAAAATATAAAACATTGATTACTTTGATAAAAATTCTGATAAGGAGTGAACCTTTGAAAAATTTGAAAAATTGAAAAAAATAATTTTTTGAATTTTTAAAAAAATCAACAATTTTCATGGGTTTCAACTCCAAAACAGTAAAAAAGCAAAAAATCAATGGGTGATAACGACTGATAACAAGAAAATACAGGGAAAAAGAGGAATTGATTCAAGACAAAAAGTGAATATCGGCCTTGTTGAAAGCGAGAAGAAGAGCCAAGAAGTCCTCGACGCGCATTGTCCGCGCGCGTTTTTCCGCGTATCCGGAAGCGGAAAGCGTCTCTTCGATCACGCGCTTCATGTTCAGATCTTTTGGGACGGGCTGAAATTCGGGAGATTAGAAAATTGGATTTTTTTGATTCTTGAGATTTCATTCAAAAATTTGAAAAAATTTTTTTTTTGGAATTTTCAAAAATAAACATTTTATTTTATTTCGGATAACTCAAATTTTCAAAGATAAATATTTTATTTTAGTTTTTTTATAAATTAGATTTTCGGAAAATTACAAAATTTCCAGAATTGAGACTTGAAAAAATAAGATGATTTTCAACAAAATTTAATTTTTCATTTTCCAAACTTTTTTCCAATTTTGACAAAAAAACCTTCCAATTTAAAATTGGATTTTTCCAGAATTGGCAATTTTGGAAATTTTTTTTTAATTTTTAAAATTTTTATTTTTTCCAATTTTTCAGTTTTCAATTTTTGGGAGAATTTGAAAAATTTCCGTTTTCAAATTTTCATCTTTTTAACGGTAAATTTGCCAAATTTCAATTCAGAATTTTTTATATTTTTTTCAATTTTTTTCTTAAAATTGAAAAAAAACGGCTTTTCAAATTTTCAAAAAAAAAATTTTTTTTGAAATTTAAAATCAAAACTGAAAATTATTTTTTTTATTTTTGGAAAATTTTTTTCAAAAAAATGAAAAATGAACAATTTTCTTTTGGAAGTTAAAAATTGGTATCTTTGGTAAATGTATCATTTTTCACTGATTTTCAAAAAAAAAATTTAAAATTTTCCAAAAAATCCGTATCTCAATTTTAATTTTTTTTTCTCATTTTTTATAAATTCTTATTATTTTTGGTAAAAATTTCAGATTTTTTACAAAAAATTTGTTTTTAAATATCAATTTTTCATTTTTCCTAATTTCCCAAAAAGTCCATACCTTATTTTTGAAACTGCAAACTTTGCGGAAGTTGTCTTCAATCACCTCGACAACATTGGACAACTTGAAAATAGCCGACAATGTCTTGTTCTTCCTCATAAAACACAGTCTCAACAGCCCCTCCCACTCGACGAAATTCACTGGTGGCGGCGGATTTTTCGGAGCGATTCTGACGACGGCCGAGTCGACTTTCGGTGGCGGACGGAACTCGGTTCGTTTCACTTTCATCAGCATTTCGACTTTTGCCAGCAACTGCACGTTCACTGACAGTCTACTGTAGTCCTTGTCTCCGGGACGGGCCACTAGACGGTCGGCGAACTCTTTTTGGAACATTAGCACTGCGTATCTGGAGAAAATATGGGAATTCAAAAAAATATCTATATATTTAAAGATTTTTTGAAGTTTTACTGTGTGTTTTCAATTTTTCGGAATTTTGAAAATTTTCAAAATAATTTTAAAAAATTTTTTTTAATAAGATGGATTTTTTAGTAATTGGAAATTGAAAAGCTTTTTTAAAAATATAAAAATAGGTTTTTTTTGAAAAATTTGTATTTATTTGCATAAATTAAAAAAAAAATTTTGAGAATTAGAAAAAATATGAATTATTTTTTTCAAAAATTATGAAATGAAAAAAAAATTCAACAATTATTTTTTTTTTAATAAAAAAAATTTGAATTTCATTAATTTTTTAAATAATTTTTTTTGAAAAATTCAGTTTTTTCATAAATTAAAAAATATTTTTGAGAATTAAAAAAAATCTGAATTCATTTTTAAAAAACTATGAAATGAAAAAACATTGAAAAATTTGTTTTAATTTTTTTAATTTACAAAATAAAAAAAAAATTCAATTTTTTTTAAATTTCAAAATTTTTGAAAATTGAATTTTTCGCAAAAAAAAATTTCAATTTTTTTCAATTTTCCGCAATTTTTTAACACAAAAAATGAAAAAATATTATGGATTTTTTCCAAATTAAAAATATTCTACATTTTTGCATAAAATTTACTCTAAAATTTGAAATTTCAATTTCTCAGAAAAAAAATTTTCATAATTTTTCGCCTCAATTTCGAAATTTTTGCCAAATATATTAATTTTTTATACTTTTAATTTAAGTTATATTATTTTTAATTTTTTAGTTTTAAATTCGAAATTAATTTTTTTCTCTTTTTTTTCTCAAATTCACCTTGGCAACGGTCTGTGAAGCAGCAATTTCTGCACGAAAGGCGACGAAATCTGATACGGAAGATTTGCAACACAAACATCAAAAAATGGCCATTCCATCTTCATCACATCGCCTCCATTCACTTGTAATTTGTTTTGAAGCGGTCTAAAAAAATATAAAAATTTTAAAAAAATATGTTTATCAAAAACGTACGTTCCCATAACTCTCTTCTTCACCTCAGCAATCATTCTCGGATCAATTTCACACGCAATCACTGTTTTCGCCACTTCCAACATCTTCACCGTCAAGTTTCCCGTTCCAGGACCCACTTCCAGCACTGTATCCGTTGATTTCAACGCTGATTTCTCGACAATCGCATTCACAACACCGGGATTCTTCAGAATATGCTGTCCCTTATCAGTGTTAAACGGTAGAGCTGGAAAAATGAGGGTTTCCGGGGAAATTTTGATTTTTCCGCTTACACTGCACATTTCCCGTCGATGAACCGGCTTTTGTTTTTTTAACTTTGCTAGTTTTGCCCATTTTTACCTGAAAATCAATAGTTGATAAGGAAAAAGTTGAAAAATCGTGAGAAAACGCGAAAATTTAGGAGTTTTGGGTGAAAAATGACGAAAAATAAAATAAATTTCCGGCGGGGACTAGAATTTTCGTTTGCAAAACTTCGGCCACCGCCTGTGTAGTTCACGTGGACAACAGCGATTGTGCAATTTTTCACCCAATTTCTGTGTTTTTTCGCGCTTCTCTCAAGTTTTCCTATTTTTCTTTAATATTTTCCTGTTAATTATTGATTTTTTCAGGTTTCTAACTATCATGGCCACCAAAAGACCCATCTCCAACGGCGAAAACCCGCAAAAAAGTGAGAAAATTCAAAAATTCAAATTTTTCCCTAAATTTGAATTAATTTTCAGCTAAAAAGCCGAAAATCTTTGATTTTTCGGCTCACCCGCAACGAAAAATTGCAATTCAATTTTTCTATCTCGGTTGGGAGCACGATGGGCTCGTCCAGCAGCCGAATACCCGGAATACAGTGGAACATGTGAGTTTTTTGGGTTTAAAAAATTGAAAATGAATTTTTTTTGATTCCAGCACCTTATGGAAGCTCTTCTGAAGACCCGACTCATTGAAAATTGGGAAAATTGCAATTTTTCCCGTTGTGGACGGACGGATAAAGGAGTTTCGGCGTTTAGGCAGACGGCGGCGTTGAATGTGAGGTGAAAAAATCAATAATCGATATTTTTGAATTTTTAAATGCATTTTCATGTTTCAGATCGTGTTGTCCAAGTGAAAAAGGCGTTTTTTGGCCTGAAAATTCGACGGAAAATCAAAAATCCAATTTTTCCGAAAAAAATGAAGAATTGGCGTATATCAAGATGCTAAATGGCGTTTTACCGAAAAGTATTCGGGTTTTTGGGTAATTTTTTTTTGTTATATTGATTAAAAATGATAAGAAATTGTTTAGCTGGGCGCCGGTATCACTGGAATTCAATGCGAGATTCGATTGCAACCGGAGGACTTATAAATATGCATTTCCGAGAGCGGATTTGGATTTGGAGGTGGGGAAATGGAATGGAAAATATATTTTGAAAAATTAAAAATGTCAATTTGAGCGGAAAAATCGAATTTTGAAAGATTTGAAATTTTGAAAAAATTCCAAAAAAAAATTAATTTAAAAATTAAAAAATTCAGTTTTTAGAATTGAAATTTTTTTTTTTAATTTGAACATAAAAATGGTTATTCGAACGGGAAAAAAATATTTTTTTAAATCTGAAATTTTGAAAAAATTCCAAAAAAAATTTAAAATTAAAAAATTCAATTTTTAAAATAATTTTTTTTAATTTCAAAAATTTTTTTAAAATTTTATTCATCAAAACATATTCGACTAATTTTTTTTAATCTAAAAAAAATTCAAAAGTTCAAAAATAAAAAAATAAAAATTTCTGAAAAAGAGTTCAAAAATTTTTTTTAACAAAAAAAAATTTTAATTTATTAAAACATGTTTGACTAATTTTCTTCAAATTTAAAAAAATTTAAAAATTTAAAAATTGCGAAAAAAAAACATTTTTATTGAATTTTTTCTCAAAAATTTTTTTTTATTTGAAAAAAATTTATTTTTTTTTCAAATTTCTTAATTTCACAAAAATTGCCTAATTGATTTTTTTGTAAATTCTAAAAAAATTTGAAATACAAAAAAATTAGAAAAACATTTTTTTTTGGAATTTTTCACTCAAAAAAATTTACAAAAATTCCAAAATTCATCAAAACAATTTTTAAAAAATTTTTCGTTATTTTCCAAATTTTTCAAACCCATTTTTCCCCTCAAAACCCTCCATTATTTCCAGAAAATGCGCCACGCCGCCCGTCTCCTAATCGGCGAACACGATTTTTCAAATTTCTGCCAAATCGACATGAACGAGAAGCGTCTTCAGCAGTCGTATACCCGAAAAATCTTCGATGTGACAGTAGAGGAGGTTTCAGAAGATTCAGAATCCCCGAAAATCTACAGAATGGTCGAGTTGACAGTGTCCGGAAGTGGATTCCTGTGGCATATGATCCGATTTATCGTTTCGGTGCTTCACGAAGTCGGTCGTGGCAACGAACAGCCCGAGATTGTCTCGGAATTGTTGGATTTGACTAAATTCCCAAGCCGACCACATTATAATATGGCTGCGGACACGCCGTTGTGTCTTTTTGACTGTGGATATGATAATAGGTGAGACTTTTTCACTTTCAAAAAAATTGACCTAGATTTTCACGTGAAAATGGAAATGGCCTAGATTTTTCACGTAAAATTGACCTAGATTTTTCACGTAAAAGTGACCTAGATTTTTCACGTAAAAATGACCTAGATTTTTCACGTGAAAATGACCTAGATTTTTCACGTAAAAATGACCTAGATTTTTCACGTGAAAATGAAATTGCCCTAGATTTTTCACGTGACCCAATCCTTATTTTTCCAGCAACATCACCTGGCAAACCGACGAAAAAGTGCTCAACGCCTCGATTGCCTCAATTCAAAAAACGTGGTCCACGTATCAGTCGCGGTGCCAAATGATGCAAAATATGCTCGGAGAGCTCACAAAAATGGCCGAGGAGCCAGTGGATTTGACGAAAGGACTTCACGAATTCATCCAGGACCGCCCGATTCCGGCCAATTATCAGAAATTCGAAAATCGGCCGAAATGCGAGACAATTCAGGCGAAAAAGCAGAAATTGGAGCGGAAAATTGAGGAAAATCAAGAGAAATTGTGATTTTTTTCATTTTTGTTGGTTTCTTATTTGTTATTTTATTGATTTTTTTATTTAAAAAATTTGTTATTGATTTTTCTGATTTTTTCAAATTCATTTTTTATCAATTCTGGTTTTTTAACCGTGATTTATTTATTTTATCAATTTTTATTGACTTTTTATATTTTTAATTTCCAATTTTTTTTCCAGGCAAAAATGGCGGTCATTATGGACGAAAACGGACGGCCCTATGCGGTTCATCTGTGCAAGGTGATTTTTTTTTTATTGAAAAAAAAAATTTCACGAGAAAATTGATCTAGATACTTTTTACGTGAACTTGAATTTTTTCCACGTGACCTAGATTGTTTTTCACGTGATCTAGATTTTTTTCCACGTGATTCTAATTTTTTTCCACGTGATTCTATTTTTTTTCCACGTGACCTAAATTTTTTTCCACGTCACCTAGATTTTTTTTTCACGTGATCTCGAATTATTTTTTACGTGACCTGATTTTTTTTCCACGTGACCTAGATTTTTTTTTCACGTGACCTAGATTTGTTTCACGTGATCTGAATTTTTTTCACGTGACCTAGATTTTTTTTCTCATGAAAATTGACCTAAAAAATTTGAAATTTGAAATTTCCTAATTTTTTCCAGACCGACATTGCTCAAAACAACAACAAGTTCTACGACATGGAACTGTCCGGTGGCTGGGGAGCTGAAGAGTTTTGGTGGGTTTTTGAAAAAAAAATTTTCGATTTTCCACATTTTTTCAATGTAAAGCTGATTGAGAAAATAAAACATTTGTTATCATTCAAAAAAAAATCAAAAAAATGAAATTTCAGTGTAAAGCTGATCAACGGACGAATCGGCTATCGCGGTGTCACTAATCACAAGTATTTCGGCGATTTGGAACGTGCCAAGAAGTTTTTCAATCAGAAGTTCACCGAAAAGACGGCTTTGCGATGGGAGGTACGTGGAAACGTGAAAAATTGGGGTCACGTGAAAATCTAGGTCATTTTCACGTGAAAAATCTAGGTCATTTCCATTTTTACGTGAAAAATCTAGGTCATTTTCACGTGGAACTTCTAGGTCAATTTCACGTGAAAAAGCTAGATCAATTTCACGTGAAAAATCTAGGTCATTTTCACGTGGAACTTCTAGGTCAATTTCACGTGAAAAAGCTAGATCAATTTCACGTGAAAAATTCATTTTCACGTGGAACTTCTAGGTCAATTTCACGTGAAAAAGCTAGATCAATTTCACGTGAAAAATCTAGGTCATTTTTACGTGAAAAATCTAGGTCATTTTTACGTGAAAAATCTAGGCCATTTTCACGTGAAAAATCTAGGTCATTTTCACGTGAAAAATTTAGGTCATTTTTACGTGAAAAATCTAGGTCAATTTCACGTGAAAAATCTAGGTCATTTTTACGTGAAAAATCTAGGCCATTTTCACGTGGAACTTCTAGGTCACGTGAAAATTCTAGTTCACTTGAAAATCCTTTTTTTCCAGGACCGTGACTCTGACCCTGTCCCTGGAAAGTACGTTGTCGTCGAACTGACCCATAACGCGAAGCCGGAAGTCAAAAAAGAAGAGCCCGAAGTGAAGGAAGAGCCCAAAAAAGAGGCGGAGCCTGAGAAAAAGACACGTGGCAGGAAGAAGAAAGTGGAAGTGAAAAAGGAGGAACCGGAAGAGCAAATTGAACAAATTGATGAGAGGGTGAAGGATTTGATGAGGTGTATCTGTGATGAGGATATTCATTTGGGACTGTTGAGACAGTTGAAATTCAATGAGGAATACGGAAAACCTATTGGTAAGTGATAAAGGGAGATTATTGATTTTTTAGAATTTTGGGAAAAAAGGCGTGAAAATTGGGATATTTTAGAAATTTTCTAAAAATTGAAAAAATTGAAAAAATTTGGAAAAATAATTTTTTTTTACAAAAAAAACTTCAAAAAAAATTTTTCTATTTGCAAAATTTAGAAAAATCACATCAGAAACAAAAAAATCGGGTGAAATTCGAAAAAAAAATCCTAAAATTCAAAAAATTAAATTTTAGAAAAATAGAGATTCCCTGAATTTTTCAAAACCATGAAAATTTTTGGAAAAAAAACTTTTAAAAATTTTTTTATGGTTTTTGAACTTTAGAAAAAATTGAAAAATTCAATAAATCCCAATTTTTCAAAAAGTGGAATTTTATGAAAAAATTTTAAAAATCAGAAATAAAATTGTTGAAAATTTGAGTATTTCGAAAAATTCGAAAATATGAAAATTGACTCAATTTTTGAAATTTTTAAAGAAAAGTTTGAAATTACAAATATACAGAATTTTGAAAGAAAAAAATTGAAAAAATTTCCAAAAAAAATTTTTTTTTTCAATTTGCAAAAATAAAAACATCAAAAAAATGAAATTTCTCAACATTGGATAATTTGAAATTTGTTCAAATTTTGCAAAAAAAGCAAGTTTAAAAAAATGCAATTTTCATAATTTTTAAATTTGCTGAAAATTCTAAAAATCAAAAAAAAAATTTTATTAAAAAAAAATCAGAAATTTGAAAATTTACTCAATTTTTGAAAAAACAGACAATTTCAATTTCCCGTTTTTCCAGACTGTCTCTCCAACGCCCAAATCGAAACCGGCTACGAAATCCTCGCCAAAATCGAAGAATCGATCGGAGCCCGTCGGCCGGCTCGTTCCACAACTCGGAATCGTGCTCCACTGGCTTCTGGAGCATCTGGAGCAACTCTCCCCATCGAAACCCGTCTCCAGAACACCAATAAGTACTATTCATTGATTCCGCATGCTTTCGGATTCGCTGTTCCACCAAAAGTCGATAGTTTGGCTCGGGTTCAAGCGGAAAGAGAGCTGTTGGATGCGTTGAAGGGGTGTATGGAGGCGGCACAGAATAAGAAGGTGATTTTTCAAGTTTTGGAAAAAAAATCAATTTTTTAAATTGAAAAATGAAAAAATAATCAAATTTTAAAAAATGAAAAAAAAAATTAATTCAATTTTTTTTCTAATTTTTAAAAAAATTCTGACAAATTCAAAAAACGTTTCCCATTTTTCAAAAAATTCGTAATTTTTGTACATTTTTCAAAAATCATTGCAAATTTTTTAAAAATATTTTTTAAAAGTTATTTTTTGCTTTTCAAAAAAAAAATGTCTACAGAATTTCATAAATTGATTTTTTATTTTTCAAAAAAAAAAAAATACTACAATAAGATTTGCATTTTTTCTAAACTAAATTTTTATCTTATCGTTATCACCATGTCCTAAAACCCCAATCCCCAAATTTCTAGGCCTCTAGCTCAATTTTTAGCATTTCTGTGCAAACACCGCACGACAAAATGCACAGAATCGAGCTACAGTAACCTGGAAAATCGAAATTAGTGCTATTTTTGAAATTTTTGGCAGAAATTAGAACGAATTTGCTAGTTCCTCAATGTTTGTCAGAAAACTGCAAATCTTACTGTAGTTTTCGCTGCGAGATATCCTACCCGCCAATTTGAATTTTTGAATTATATCGTTCCATTTTTCCAGGAACTCGAAAATGAAGACTCCAAGAAGGACATCTACCAGCGGCTGTACGAACGTCTTCCCTGCCAACTCGAACCAGTCACCGCAGATGTCGCCGAGAAGATCAATGACTGCCTGAAGATGCGCGGTCCCACGCATCTCTACAATCTAAGTCTCATTCAAGCGTTCAAGCTCAAGGATACAGAGGAGGAGGAGAAAAAACGTGAGTTGATTATCTAGGTCATTTTCATTTTTACGTAATTTCACGTGACCCAAATTTTTTTACGTATGTCAAATTATCCCACGTAAACTAGATTTTTTTCACGTGACCTAAATTTTTTTTCACGTTTTCAAAAATTTTCCACGTGACCAAAGGTTTTTTCACGTAAAATAACAATTCTTGCACGTGACCTAGATTTTTTCCACGTGACCTAGATTTTTTTTTCCACATGACCTGATTTTTTTTACGTGACCTGAATTTTTTCCATGTGCTCTGATTTTTTTTCACGTGACCTGAATTTTTTTCACGTTTTCAAAAATTTTCCACGTGACCCAAACTTTTGTTACGTGTTTCAAATTATTCCACGTAAACTATATTTTTTTCCGTGACCTGAATTTTTTTTCCACGTGATTCTAATTTTTTTACGTGACCTAGAGATTTTCTCCACGTGACCCAGATCATGTGAAAAATCTAGGTCATTTCCATTCTCACGTGAAAAATCTAGGTTATTTTCATTTTTACGTGAAAAATCTAGGTCATGTTCACGTGAAAAATGTAGGTCATTTTTACGTGAAAAATCTAGGTCATGTTCACGTGAAAAATCTAGGTCATGTTCACGTGAAAAATGTAGGTCATTTTTACGTGAAAAATCTAGGTCATTCCCATTTTCACATTTTCACGTAAAACCTCACATTTTCCAGCCGAGATTCCTGTGAAACGCTCAAAACGCCTCGAAAAGCCGGTGACGCCTCCAGAATCCATCATAAAACGACTTCTTTGGCACGGCACACGTGTCACCAACGTCTTCTCGATTCTGATGAACGGATTAGTGTTTCCGGAAGGCGATCGATACGGCTTGATGTTCGGAAACGGTGTCTACTTTGCCAATGTTCCGACGAAATCCGCCAATTATTGCTGTCCGGAGGCGTCGAAGCGCGTTTTTATGCTTCTTTGTGAAGTTGATGTGCAGGTTAGAGAGGGTTTTATTGACTTTATTGATTTTTGAATTTTAAAAAAAAGTTCCGCGAAAATTTGGCAAAATTTGAGTGAAATTTGGCATTTTTAGATGATTTTTTGAAAAATTTGAAAAAAAAAATTTTTTTTTTAATTTTTCAAATTTTTTAAATTTTGAATTGTTTTTTTTTCTAAAATATTGATTAGTTAGTTTTTGATGGAATTCATTTATTTTCAATTTAATTTTTTTTTTAATTTTTGAATTTTTCTTTATTGATTTTTCTTCAGAACCCCCTTGTCCTCTATGAATCCGAAGTCGATGCTGATGAGAAAATCGAACAGGCGAAAAAGGATTCGGTTTATGCGGCTGGAAAGCATCGTCCGACAGGAATGGTTGATATGTTAGTGATTTTACAAAAAAAAATTGAAAAATTAAAAAAAAACAATTTTTTTGAAATTTTCAAAAATTTGTAAAAAATCAATTTCTTATCAGTTTATCAATCTCACCATTGCAATTGATAGGAGATTCTCTCCTCTACAACTTTCCAGTTGACCGTTTTTCGATATCTCCACTCCTTATCAAGTTATCAGTGAAATACCAAGGTGATTGGATTTTCACTGATAACCTGATAAGGAGTGGAGATATCAGAAAGGTGTCAACTGATAAGTTGTAGAGGAGACAATTTGCTATCGATTGCAGTTTTCGAATTCATAAACTGATAAGAAATTGATTTTTTAGAAATTTTTGAAAATTTTCAAAAAAAAATTTTTTACAAAAAAAATTTTTTTTTTCAAATTTCTTCATTTTCAAGTTTCTTATTTTCAGCGAAGGCACCCAAGCATTCCGTGACGGCCTAATCGAAATTCCCGAACAGACTGCTCTTCTCTACGACGAATACGTCATGTTCGACAAGGATCGCTTCAAGATTCGCTATGTCGTCGAGGTGAACGTCGACAAAATGAGAAGATTGCCGAAATAAAAGAAAATGAAGGAATTGAAAATTTGGAAAAAATTCAAAAAAAAAATTTTTTTTTCAAATTTTAAATTTTTTTTTTCAAATTAAAAATTTTTTTTTTTTGGATTTTTTATTTTTAAAATTTTCTAAAAATCCCAAAAATTTCCAAAACATTTTTTCCTAATTCTTGGATTTTTTCTGATTTTTTTCGAATTTTTCTGGATTTTCTCTGATTTTTTCCAATTTTCAACCATTTTACCCCTAATTCCCCATTATCACCTGATCACCTTATCATTTTATCACTTGCTCAATATTTTGTTTTATCAACTTATCAGTTCTCAACCTTATCAAACGATTCTCAATTTTACCTCAAATTCCCTATCATTCCATATCTTTTGAAAAAAGTTACAATCACTTGCTATCACTCACTTATCAGTGCCCTTTATCAATGAAAATATTTTTGCGGGAATTCAAAAAAAACATTTATTTTTTGAATTTTATTTTTTTCAAGGTTTTCTATTGAACCTTTCTGATATCTTTTTCTGTTTTTTTCTTATCAGTTGTTATCAATTGTTATCATTTTTCTTATCAGTTAAATTTTTTTAGGGCAACAATGAGCAGAAGAAAGTTGAAGGCAGTGGAGTACGATAGGGATTACATCAATTTTGATGGTGAGTTGTTTGATAAGAATTGATAAGGATTCTGATAAGAATGCTTATCAGTGAGAAAAAAACATGAAATTTTGGAAATATTGGAATTTTTTTTTTTTTTTTGGAAAATTAATTTTTCACCGAATTATCAATTTTTATCATCATTTTTTTGTTATCAGATGATGAAGAAATCCGCCGTTTCGTCGCAACAATCGAAGAAGTTCATTTGAAAAAACGACCGGACAACTGGTCAGCTCAACTGCTCGACGAGCAAGATTCGGCGAAATGGACGATGGAATTGGAGAATGTGAGAGGGCGGGAAATTTAAAAAATTAGAGAAAAATATCAAAAATCCAGGAAAAAATAATAAAAATTGGCGGAGAAATTGATTTTATTTAAAAAAAAAATTTGAAAAAAATTGAAAAAAAAATTTTTTTTTCCGAATTTTTTAGTTTTTCAATTTGATGATTTTTTTTAAATTTCTCTAATCAATAATTATGATTATCACTATCATAAAAATTGTCAAGCAAAAAATTACAGTTTTTAAATTTTTTTCAAATTTCAAATTTTAAAATTTGAGCTTTTTTCCTTGATTTTTTCAAATTTTCAGTTATGACAAAATTACTGTTAAAATTTAACAAAGACTAAAAACTTAATTTAAAAGAATTTTAAATTTTTAAATTAAAAATTTTTTTTTTTCATTTTTCTCAAAAATTTCTCAAATTTTTATTTTTATTTTGTTTTTTGTGATTTCTCTTTTCTCTTAAATTTTTCTTTTTTTTTTTAATTTACAAAATTATGTAAATTTATCAAAAACTGAAAAATACGATTCAAAAAAATTGAGAAAAAAATTTTTTTTTCAATTTTTCAAAATTTTTGTAATTTTCAATTTTTTTTTTTTATTTATTGATTTTTCCCCAGTTTTCCTCAAATTTCCATTCATTTTCCCCCATTTTTGCAGTATTTCTCCCAATTCGGCGCTCCAACTGGATGTTCCCGTGCTGCTGCCGTCGACTATGTGCTCAATGCGGCTATTGATGAGATTTATGAGAGAAAAGGTTCGATTTTTCAAAGAATTGACTAGAAAATGATAAGAACTGATAAGAAATTAAAATTTTGAATTTTTTGAAACAAAAATGATTTTTTGAAAATTTTTTTGTGTCAAAATTAATTTTTCTAAATTTATCAGTCTGATAACAAAAAATTGCGCAATTTTACCTGAAACTGAATTTTTTTTTCAATAAAAAAATTAATTCTTGATTTTTTTGTTTTTCCCGTTTTTTATCATTCCAGTGATAAGATAACAAGTATAAATTCATCAGATTTATCATATTTATCACTTCCTCTAATCTCCTGTTGTCACTTTTCAATTTTCAATTTTTTGCAGGCGGCGACACGGAGCTCTCATTGGAAAAGCTCAAAGAACGCACCGAACAAGTGCTGTCGGCTCATCGAGACTCGCAAAATCCGCTTAATCGATTGGATTGTGAGTTTTTATTGATTTTTTTGATCAGTTGATAAAATTTAGTGATAAACAAAAATTCTGATAAAAAATTACAAAAAAAATTTTTTTGGATTTTTGAAATTTTTTATTTTTTCAAAGCTTCATTTTTTCAATATAACTGAAAATTTCCTGAATTATTATTAAAAAATGCAAGAAAAAATGTAGAAAACATTAGGAGATTTATGCACATAAAATTTGAATTTTTTATTTATTCATTTATTTGCATATATTTATTTTCTATTCTTAATTCATTATAAAAGTGAGTCAGTAAGATACTTTTCAAGAAAAAACGTGATTTTTTAAAAAATGTTTTTTTGAAGGTTTACTTATTTTTTTGAAATTTCCAAAATTAGGGTTATCATACAAATGATGTCATTTTTTTTTTGAAAAAAATATTTATTTTCAAAAAAATCATATTTTGGAAATTTGTGCTTCTATCTAGATTTTTTGGAATTTTTAAGATTTTCAAAATTAATTTCTTATCATCATTGCAAGTTTGCATTCAATAATTATAGACAATCCAATTTTTTAATTTTCGGTCATATTTTCATAAAATTAATTTTTGAGCAGTTTTTTTGGCAAAATTAAAAAAAAATTTGATTTTAAAAAAAGTGAATTTCAAAAATTGGAAACAATTGGAAAAAATCAGAAAAATGTGGTTTTCGCTGTGAGATATCCTCAATTTTGACATTTTGAATGCAAAGTTCAGTTTTATAGGTACAATGATAAATTATCATTGATAATGATAAACAAAAAAAAGAATTTGAATTTTTTGAATTTTTGAAAATCTTCCAGATCAAGAAATTTCAATTTTTCGATTTTTTTAAAATTTAAAAATTTTTCGACTTTCGAAGTTTTTTAAATTTTTAATGCAAACTTGCAATAATGATGAACAATCAAATCAAAAATTCAGAAAAAAAAATTGGAAAAAAATCACAATTTCAAAAAATAGAAAGTTTTCAAGAAAAATGACCTAATTTTTTGAATATCTCTCTCTTCCAGACACCTCTCCCCAATTCGCTGAAAACGCGCGTGCGCTGTGCTCAATTCTCGGAATTTCGTGTCAACATCCCGATCCGAAGGTACTGATGAAAGCGGCATGTCTGTATGTTTCGGAGAATTTGAGTGATGATGTCATTGGAGAAGAGACCGATGAGACGATCAAGTTGAAGGTAAATGGGGAGATTTTTGAAAATTTTGGAAAAAAAAGAATTTTTTGAATTAACATTAGAAAAAAAAATTTTTTTTCAAAAAATGTTTTATTTTTTGTATTTTTAATATTAGCAAAAAAATTTGAAAAAAAAAGATAAATCCAGAATTTTTTTCAGCAAATTTGAAAAAAAAAATTTTCAAAAATTTGAGTAATTTGGGTTTGAGCATCAATTTTTTTTTCGGGAAAAAATTTTTATTTTGAAAAATATTTTAAATTTTTTCAATTAAAAAATTTGAAAAAAAAATATTTCAAAATTCCGTTTTTCTCTTTTTTTTTGAAATTCCAGTTAATTTCCCCTTTTATCATTCCAGAAAATTTTGAAAATTTTTTTTTAATTTTTAGAAAATTTTTTGAAAAAATAATAATTCCAGAATTTTTTTTCAGCAAATTTGAAAAATATATTTTTTCAAAATTTTGAGTAATTTGGGATTGAACATCAATTTTTTTCAACTGTTTTTTTTTCAATTCTTCAATTTTCAATTTTTTAAAACTATTTTTCTCTATTCAAAATCCGCAAAATTTGAACTTTCCCCTATTTTTTTATTTTTTTAAATTTTTTTTTTCTAAAAAAATCTAATGCGATTATTTGCTCTTTGACCGGTTTACCCCAGATTTATTCAGAATTTTCCGATTTTTTGAAAAATATTTTTATTTTGAAAAAAATGAAAAAAAATTTCTAAAAATTCAAATTAAAACATTTTCATATTTTTAACAGGAAAAAATTTGAAAAAATATAAAAAATGGTCAAAAAAAATTTTTTTTTCAAAATTTTAGTAATTTTAACTTTTCATCAGTGAAAAATCACTCATTTTTCAAAAAAAAAATTTTTTTTAGTTTTTTTTTCAAAGTTTTAATCAAGTTCTCAAAGTTCTCGTTATTTTATCATTCAAAAATCAGTTTTTTAAAAATTAAAAAAAAATTTCAATTTTTTTGTTTTCCAAGGATTTCCATCATTTCCGTCCTTTTATCATTCAAAAATCATATTTTTTTCAATTTTCCCATTTTCCAGAAAACCCTGAACATCAAGGACTTCCCGATCGGCATGACTGCCCCGTCCAATGGCTCCGTTCACTTTTCTGCCCGTCTTCTTCGACTAATCTGTCTGCGACAACTTCGTGATGTCTCCAAATTGGTAAGTGCGCTCTAATCGCGATTTTTGGTTTTTTGGGATTTTTAGAAAAATTTTTAGAGAAGATCGAAAAATCAAAAATTTGAAAAAAATTGAAAAAAAATTTTATTTTTTTGAGTTTTTGAATTTTCCAATCTTACCTGATTAGCTGATAAGTCTGATAACTGATTAACCGATCTTTCAGTGATTTTTGGTTTTTAAAAAATTTTATAAAAAACTTAGAAAATCGAAAAATCAAAAATTTGAAAAAAATTGAAAAAAATTTTATTTTTTTGAATTTTCGAAATTTCCTATTTTTGCTAGATCAGCTGATAAGTCTGATAATTAATCAGTCGCTCTATCAACGATTTTTGAATTTTTAGAAAAAAATTTCAAGTCAAAAAATCAAAATTTGAAAAAAAATGTTTTTTTTTTTAATTTTTAAATTTTCAATTTTTACCTGATAAGCTGATAAGTCTGATAACTGATTAGCTGCTCTATCAGTGATTTTTTTTTTAATTTTGATAATTGAAATTTTTTTTTGTAAATCAAAAATTAGAATTCAAAGAAAAATGTTTTTTCTTTTTTTTTCCTTTTTTTCAAGTTTTCAAAGATTAAAAAAATTTTAAAATTTATAATATTTACTGATAATTTTAAATTGATCAAATAACTTGAAAAATCAATAAAAAAATTTTATTCAAATTTCAAAAAGTTTTTCAATCTTTCTGAAATTTTTTCAACTTTTCCAAATATTTTCCACCTAATCAGCACTACTGATAAGCCAATTTTTCAAAAATCCCCTTTCAAAAAATTAATTTTTATTTTTTCATATTTTTATTTTTATTTTTCGTGAAAAACATGTTTTCCATAACATTTTCCCCTCTTTTTGCAGGTGAAAAGCTCTTTTTTTCAATTTTCACCTGTTTTTCTTTCCTGTTTCTCATCAGTAACCCCTAGTGATAAGCTCCGCCCACATTTCTTTCCCCGTGAGCCGGGGAAATGGCCGGATATAAAAGCAGCTCTCAGCGAGCGGCTCACGGAGCTGAGCTCATGTGGTTTTTGCTCATTTGTGGCTTATTTTTGAGAAAAAAAAACCGATTTTTTGTAATTTTTTGAAATTTAGATTATCAAAAAATTAACAAAAATATGAAAATTGAGAAATAAAAAAAAATTGTCTGATTTTTTAAAAAATTGTAAAAAAGTTTTTTTTTTGATTTTTGATTTTTTTTTATATTTTTCATAATTTTAAAATTTTTCCTATTGAAACTGAAGCATTTTATTCAAATTTAAATTTTTGAAAAAATTTTCCTTATTTGTAAAAATTCCAAAAAAAAAAATTTTTTTTCTTAAATTTTAAATTTTTTCTCACAATTTTTTATGAGTTTCAAAAAAATTCTTTACCAAAAGAAAAAAAATTATAAAAAGTTTCATTTTTCAAAAAATTAAAAAAAAAATTTTTTTCAATTTTAGAAATTTTCAGATTTTTTGGAAACTGTAATTTCAACTTTTTTTATTTCAAAAAATTCCAAAAAAAAATTTATTCAAAATTTTCCAAAAAAGTTGTCTATTTCTATTCCAGATCAACGAGACCCTTGTGGAAATTCAAAATCTCACAATTGACACGTCGAAACGTGCGGATTTGAAACAAGTTCAGTATGGAAGATGATCGGAAAAAGCGACTTTTTTGGATTTATTGATTTTTCCCGTTTTTTGTAAATTTTTCTATTAAATTATTGATTTTTCCCTATTTTCCTCGATTTTTCCGTATTTTTCGTGTTTTTCTCACGATTTTCACTATTTTTGACATTTTTTTCATTTTTTTTCTAACAGAAATGGAAAACCCGCAAGAGTTTAGCATGTCTACGCCGGAAACCCGTCACAAACCAAACATTCTCATCACCGGCACCCCGGGAACCGGAAAATCTACTTTGGGACTGCAAGTCGCCGAGAAGTTGGGCTATGAGTATATTGAGGTGAGTTTTTGAGCAAAAATAAGGAAATTTGGGTGAAAATGAGTGAAAATAGAGGAAAAATGGTCAAATTTGATGTATTTTTGGCTTTTTCCACAGATAAATCGTGGTTCACGTATCACACATTCGCGCCCTGTCTCCAACTCGCCTGAGAAGTTCTTCGGAAAGCTAGTATGATTCGCGAATTGTACGCGAATCGCGAACGCCGGGCGCATCTCGGGCAAATCGCGAACGAATCTGAAGCGCATCCCACCCCAGTAATTTTTCTCTTGCGAATCCATATAAAAATCACTTGCACATATTAATTTAATTTATTTTTCATAAAACAAGAGGAAAATATACAATAACCCACAAAAAATTAAAAAAATCATTCTTCTGGAGATCGTCGGTGTTGTCATTCAGTTGATTATCTGCTGGTTGTTCCGACGTTGCTAGGAGTTGTCAAGTTACTGAAAAAGAAACAGTTATGCTATGTCAAACTCAAAAAAATGTCTTCCTACCTTCATCTTTTCAAAACTTTGATCGATTTTCGCAATTGATGACATGCTTTTGAAGTGACGTGACGATCTGAAAAATAGTTCCTATTCACACCGACAAAGTCGAAACTCACCATTTCCGTAGCACATGACGACTACGTCATGCGAATCCCCACTTTGCTGTCATCATTTGTTGCCTTGAATCTGTAAATCGATCAGTTAAAAAAAAAACTAAAAGAATCTTGTAAAATACAGAAAACAGCACACAGAGTGACAATGTAACAGAAAAAGACTTTGCGAAAAAACAAGAAAAATGTCGCGTCGAGACCAGAGGTTCGCGAATTGCGTGAGATTCGCATACCACTCGTGGTTCGCGAACGTTCGCGGTAGATTCGCAGCAGATTCGTTCGCGATTTATTCAATGTTCGTTCGCGTTATAACATGTGATTAGCGTATCATTCGCGAATTTCAGCCGGGCGTCCGCGATTCGCCAATCATACGGATATCCTACGCGAATCCTAGCCCAAACGTGTGATACGTGAACCACGATTTATCTGTGTCAGGCCAATTTTGACGAAAATAGTAAGAATTTCATATTTGTCTGCATTTGCGCGTCAAATCCGGTGTACTTGGTGTTTGCACACAATACACTAAACTCTACAGAATTTTTGAATTTTTAGCTGGAAATTGGGATTTCGGGGTTTTAGGACATGAGGAATTTGAAAATGATAAACAAAATTTTAACATTTTTTATCAGCTGGTTTTTAATTTAAAAAATCAAACGTCCATTTTTTTGCAATTTTTCAATTTACGAAAATTCAAATTTTCTGAAAATTAATTCAAAAAGTCCAAAAAATCAACATTTTGTAATTTTCCTGCATTTGCGCGTCAATTTCGGTGTACTCGGTGTTTGCACACAATACACCGGATTTTACGGAGTTTTTGAATTGTCAGCTGGAAATTAGGATTCCGAGATTTTAGGACATGGGGAATTTGAAAATGATTATCAAATTTTATCAAAAAAATTAGGAGCTCACCTTTTCCAAATTGAGTGCTCTGGTGGCGAGAGCCAGACGTTCGGCGGGGTTCCAGCGGACTCCGTAGCGGATCTTAGACCACAATTGGCTCTTGGAAAAAGTGATAAGGAATGATAACAATTTGATAAGAAAAGATATGATAAGGGTTGAAAACCAGAAAAATGACGAATGAGCTATTTTTCAACAGTTTTCATTAATTTTCATGGATCATTGAGTGATGAGAGATGAAAACTTGGATAAAAAAAAAAGATGATTGATAAATGATAAGGTAATGATAGTATTGCCATTTCCATTTCTGATTTTATCAATGATAAGTGATAACAGGTGATAATTGAATGACTTCAGATTGGCAAAGTGGTCCGCGAGAACAACCTGCACACGGAGTTCGACGAGCAGTACGACAGTGCTGTTCTCGACGAGGACAAGCTCTTGGATCACATCTCCGAACGGATGGACAGTGACGACGGAGGTGTCGTTGTCGACTATCACGGATGTGATCTGTTTCCCGAGAGGTTTGTAATAAGGAATTGATTAAAAATTTTTTTCATTGTTTGAATTTTTGGCTTTTTCTAGATGGTTCTGTAATGTCTTATCAATGATAAGAAAAAATTTAAGATTGAAAATTCGAAAATTGAAAAAAAAAATTTTTCATTTTCGTTTAGAAAAATTTTTCTTCGAATTTGAATTTTTCTCAACTGTTTCAGATGATTCTGTGATATCTTATCAGTAAATAAAAAATAAAAAAATGAAAAAAAAACTTCTCTGATTTCTTATCACTGATAAGAAAAACAAAAAATTGGAAAATAGGAAAAAAAAAATTTTGTCATGTTTCCATTTTTTTTCTCAATTTTAGATAATTCTGTGATCTCTTATCAATGATAAGAAAAAATTTAAAATTGAAAATTCGAAAATTGAAAAAACATTTTTTTAAATTTTCATTAAATTTTTTTTTCAAATTTGAATTTTTCTTTCTGTTTCAGATTATTCTGTGGTATCTTATCAATTATTATTCAAAAATAAAAATCGAACATTTGAAAAAAAATTTTCTGTGATTTCTTATCACTAATAAGAAAAACAAAAAACTGGAAAAATAGGAAAAAAAATTTTTTTTTTCATATTTGCATTTTTTCCCTATTTGATGGTTCTGTGATGTCTTATCAATTATTCAAAGAAAATTAAAATTAAAAAATTGAAAAAAAAAATTTTTTTTAATTTAAATTTTAATGTTTTTTTTTAATTTTTTTCTTCATCAAATTTTTTGAATATTCAATTTCCTCCTTGTGTTTCAGATGGTTCGACGTGGTCATTGTGCTCCGTTGCTCCACCGAAAAACTCTACGACCGTCTCCAGGGCCGCGGATACAGCGAGTTCAAAATTAAGTCGAACGTCGAGTGCGAGATCTTCGGAACACTTGCCGAAGAGGCCAAGGAATCGTACAAGTGAGTAATTTTGATAAAAATCAATAGCATTTTTGAATTCCCCGCCATTGGAAACCCCAAAATCCCAATTTTCCGCTGAAAATGCGGAAATTCCGTCAGATTTGGTGTATTGTGTGCAAACACCGAGTACAACGGATTTGACGCGCAAATGCAGAAATTACGAATTTTAGTGATTTTTAGAAAGATTTTTGATAGGTTTTCAGCAAGAAAAAAAATTGAGAATTATTTTTTTTAACAATGGCATTTTTTTCCGATTTTCAGGCAAATTTCCTTTTTTTTTTAATTTCCCATATCCCAAAATTACGAAATCTCAATTTTTAGAAAAATTGAAAATTCAAAAAAAAAACCCAAAAAAAAATCAAAAAAGTTATTTTTTCAAAACACAATTTCAATTTTTTTAAAACCAGAAAATTGACACTATTTTCGAATTCTTCATGTCTCAAAACCCCAAAATCCCAATTTCCAGCTTAAAATTCAAAAATTCCGTAAAATCCGGTGTATTGTGTGCAAACACCGAGTGCACTGGATTTGACGCGCAAATGCAGAAAATACGAATTTTTCCAATTTTCAGAGAAGAAATCGTGCACGAACTCCAATCCGAAACTCCCGAGCAAATGGACGAGAACTTGGAAAAAATCGCCCAACTCGCTGGAGCCTTCAAGAACGAACAGACCATGGAGCAGTGATTATCGATTGATTTTTTCTCAAAAATCTGAATTCCCTCTCGTTTTTTCCGCCAATTTCAATTCTTCCATCATATTTTTCATTCTCACATATTTTGATTTTGATACTGAATGATCCATGAAAATTAATGAAAACTGTTGAAAAATAGCTCTTTCGTCATTTTTCTGGTTATCAGCCCTTATCATATCTTTTCTTATCAAATTTTTATCATTCCTTATCACTTTTTCCAGAAAATGAGCCAATTGTGGTCAAAGATCCGCTACGGAGTCCGCTGGAATCCCGCCGAACGTCTGGCTCTCGCCACCAGAGCACTCAATTTGGAAAAGGTGAGCTTCCAGTTTTTTTTGATAAAAATCGATTATCATTTTCAAATTCCCCATGTCCTAAAACCTCGGAATCCCAATTTCCAGCTAAAAATTCAAAAGTTCCGTAAAATCTAGTGTATTGTGTGCAAACACCGAGTACACCGGATTTGACGCGCAAATGCAGAAAATCTGAGAACTTCGCTGGTTTTCAGCAGATTTCTCACAAATTTTGCTCATTTCCAGGTAAAAACGATCGACATCTCGCTGGACCCGCTGCACCACGACAATCTGTCGATTCGCACGTTCTGGCACTCGATCACTGCGCCACGTGTCCGACTCACCAACCCAAACGTTCGTGTCAAGACCCAAATTCGCAACGATCGCAAAGCGCCGTTTTTTGTGGCCACTCTCGGTGAGAAAATTGGGATTTTTAGAAATTTTTGAAAAAATTGAAAAAAAAATTTATTTGAAATTCTGGAATATTCTTTTGAAAATTGAAAGAATTTTTTTTTGATTGAAAACATTTTTGTGAGTTTTAAAATTTTGAAAAATGAACCAAAAAATAAATTTTCAATTTTCAACAATTTTTTTTGTTCAAAAAATTCATTTTTGAAGCATATCGATTTTTAAAATTAATTTTTGAAAAAATGAAAAAATTGAAAAAAAAATTTTTTTTTTGATTTTCGAAATTCTGAAATTTTAAAGAATTTTTGAAAATTTAAAAAATTAGAAAAAGAAGTATTTTTAATAAAATTACAATTTTTGAAAATTTTAGAAATTACGAATTACGATTTTTTGAATTAATTTTTAAAAAAATGGAAAAAAATTTTTCGAAATTCTGCAATTCTTGAAAATATAGTGTAAAATTGAAATAGAATGATGTTTTTATAAAATTTCAATTTTCACCACAATTTTTATAAATTAAAAAAATTCATTTTGAAGCATATAGATTTTTAAAATTAATTTTTGAAAAATTGAAAAAATTTTATTTTTTTTTTTAATTTTAATCTTTGAAATTCTGAAAACTAAAAAATAGGAAAAAAGAGGTATTTTTGATAAAATTTCAATTTTTAAAAAATTCAGAAATTACGAAAATTTTACTTCGATTTTTACATCGATTTTTTTGAATTCTAAAAAAATTTTAAAAAATTTTTGTTTTTTGAAATTTTTGAAAAATTTGAAAATTTTAGAAAAAAAATTTTTTCACAAAAAAAATGAGATATTTTTTCTCAATTTTTCCATTTTCAAAATTTTTGAAATTCATCATTTTTTCGCAGACGACGGTCAAAAGCTGCACATCACAACGGAGAACATGTCGGCGATGGACGTCATCATGAACTTCAATCGATTGACCGGACAACCCGAACTCGGAAAAGCCGGAACAAGGCCGAGAACCAAGATTTGATCAATTTATTGATTTTTTTAAAATTTGAATTTTTTTTTAGTTCTAGAAAAAATTTTATGAATTTTATTGATTTCTTAAAATTATCACTGATTATCACAAAGAAAATTGACAGATTACTGTAGTGGCCTAGAAAATCGCTTTGGTTTTCTAGGCCAGCCGTTTGCTAAACCGGGGTCAGGTCAGCGTATTGATTTCTCTGATTCTGCCCCCAAAGAGCCCCCCTCCTGTCATTCGACACACATTTTTTATTTTTTTCTGTTCATCGAAAAATATCTTGATATTTTGACAAATGAGTTCTGAAGATTGCCTAAGAATTCCTGCGATTCTACAAAAAATATTCGGAAAAATTTCATTGGATTCGATGGAATATCCAGAGTTGAGGGTGAGTTTACAAGTTTTTTGAACTAAATGGGTCTCGCAACGAAAATGATTTTTAGGGCTTCTGGACAAGAATTTGACACTTTTTTAAATAATTTAAATTTCAGAGAAAAATCACCTATGGTAGGAATTTTAAAAAATTGAATAAACTCAAAATTTCTAGTGTAAAATTTTTTGGAAATTAGCGGGATTTTGGAGGGTTGTATTAAAAAAAATTTTTTTTTGAGAATGTGGAAAAATTTTTTTACGACATTCCGAAATCCCGTACCATATTGTAAAAATTTAAAAAAAATTATCATAGCTCTCAAAACTGTTCACGTAATTTTTAAAAAATTGAGTAAACTAAAAAATTCTATTGTATTTTTTTAGAAAATTAGCGGGATTTTGGAGTGTCGTAAAAAATTTATTCAATTTCAAGTTTTTTTACGACACCACATTACGTATGTAAAAAATTTTTGAAAAAATAAAGTTTTTTCTGATTTTCCAAAATGTTCAAAAGTTTGCAAAAAAGTCCGAAATTTAATTTTGAATGTAACAAAATTTTCAAAAAATCGTTCAAAAATCCTGAAATTCAAAAAAAAACCAAAAAAAATCATTTTCGTGGCGAGACCCAGTGAAAAAAATAGAAGTGCGATGTCACCTACGACTATGAAGAATCTAGGTCTCGCAGCGAAAATGGGGAAATTGAAAATGACCTTTTTCCATTTTCGCTTCGAGATATCCGGGCTTTCTCCAATTTTTGTTTTCTATTTTTGGGATAAAACTATTTTATTTAAAAATTTCTGCGGAATTTGACATGTATATATATTTCCAGCTAGTGAACAAACGTTTCAATTCGGAATACCTTCACAGAGTCCGAAAGACTCATCGTCAAATCGATATCAGCTTTGAAAGAACCGTCGGGGAAATGTCAAGTGATTGGCGGACTCAACGATGCCGAGTCAATTGGCACGTTGTTTATCTTGAATACGCTTTGAGATATTTCAAATTCATAACTGAAACTGCTGGAACAACAGTAAACACAATTCACGGTCACTCGTATATTTGTACAACGACGAAACAGGAGTTTCGACGTTATTTGTACGGTGATATTGTCATTGGTCTAGCTAAAAATCGTAAGTTTCGACAGATTGACAAACTGTTTAGATTTTAAAAAATCAATAGAAAATCATTTGCTCTCCAACTTTTCAGTTGATCACATTTTCATATCTTCCCTACTTCTCAAGTTATCCGTGAAATAATCCGTAGAGATCAGAATTTCATGAACCACCTCTTTCTGACTCAAAACTAAAGAGATCTCGTGTACCTCCAGTACTAAAGTCTTCCGGAGGTCAAAAAAAAAAAACTGAAAAAAAGGCAACTTTATGCACTATGACTATTTTTCAACACTTTTTCAAAACTTTTCATTGTCATTTCCGTACTTTACGGGTCGAAAAACCCCCGGGGAAAAAGTTTCAGATTCATTGGACAACTTTTTTGTGAGCCCGTTTTTGCTCCGGGGCTCCGCGAGCCGGTGAGCGAAAAATCCAAAAGTTGTATTTTTGGACTTAGGGTCCCCCATAGTACCCCTATGCAAAATATCAGTTCAATCAAAAATACTTTCGGCGCCTGTGAATTGTCCTAATGGCCATTAGTCTCTCCTAACTTTTTCACATTTTCAGAGCCTATAACTTCATTCACTGGATTTGAGGTCTTATGTTGGGAAGCCTTTGCCGAATGCAAGCAATTAGCATTACAATGTCAAGAATATGGACCCTTAAAATACAGTCTTCTGAGAGACGCAAAATGGGAAGAGACATGTCACTACAAAAAATTAGTAATTTCGGATTCGTGAGTTTTTCTGTGGAAATTTTGAAAAAATCCTAAAAAAATCAATACTTGATCAAAAAGTGAATGTAAAAAAACGAATCGATAGGAAATTATCTGCTCTACAACTTTTCAGTTAATCACTTTTTGATATCTCCACTCCTTATCAAGTTATCAATACTTTTCTGCAGGTCTTCGTCAAATCGTTCTATGAGCTTCCGGAATTCTTCTACTTTAACAATCACTTGATAACTCTGAGAGTTCTACCCGGAACAAAACATTGGACAAATCACCAACCGAATTGGGGAAATATTTATCAACCTGATTACGATAACTTTATCACAAGAACCATCCAACTCACTGATAACACTTTGAACTGTGTTATCACTCTGGAACTGCATGTTAACAAAGCGGATCTGGAGAATATTTCAAAGGAAACAATCGGAAATGGATATTTGAAGTATTATTTGTAATTATTGATTTTTCAAAAACTGATATAATGTTCTGATAAACTGATAAAGTCCAATTCACACCCAAATCTCAACAGTGCCATCACAACTCGCATCATCGTCCTTCTTCAACTCCAACACCACTTCTCTATACTTTTTCCGTTCCGGATCTTCCGATTTTTCTCTCTCCACTGATCGAATCGCCTTATCAGTGTCTTCGGCGATTTTCTTGATACGGTGGATGGTAACTGAATTCAAAATTTCAAATTGGCGCGGAACGATATCTCGCAGCGAACCACAAACTACGGTAAGATTTTTTTTCGCAATTTTTGGCTGGGTTTTTATCTTATCGTTATCACCATGTCCTAAACCCCTTATCCCCAAATTTCTAGCTCTCTAGCTCAATTTTTAGCATTTCTGTGCAAACACCGCACGACAAAATGCACAGAATCGAGCTACAGTAACCTGGAAAATTGAAAATAACGCGATTTTTGAAACTTTTGGCAGAAATTGGTCATCAATGAGTGAATTTCGCGATTTTTCGGCAATAATCAGGCAATGTAAAGTTTGGCGTCCGAAATTTTGCTGGCGTAAAATTTCAGGGCCTTTCGTTTTTAACTATAAAATCGTATTCGCCATTATTCAAAACCCTTATCTCCTATTTTCTAGGCCTCTAGCTCAATTTTTCGCATTCCAGGTTACTGTAGCTCGATTCTGTGCATTTTGTCGTGCGGTGTTTGCACAGAAATGCTAAAAATTGAGCTAGAGGGCTAGAAATTTGGGGATAAGGGTTTTAGGACATGGTGATAACGATTTGATAAGCCAATCGCATCCAAAATGAACAACTCACTGGCCACAATGACGTTGAAGATCAGATAATAGATCCCTTCGAAAATCATCGATCCATGGGTGATTTGGAACAGAAAAAGCCACGAAAAGCCTTCGAAAATGAGAAAAATGGCGAAGAAAACGGGATAAACACGGCACCATGTTAAGAAGGTGTCCAATCGATCCGATGTGAATTTGCGAGTTTTGAAGGCCATTATCAGATGGGAAATGGTGAAGGAGACCTTGATAAAAGTGATATCATGAAGGGAACTGATAGGAGTGATTCCTTTTAGAATTCTCGGGGACTCCTTTGGAATAGCGGACTGATAAGAGTGATAAGGTGATAATGTCCAGGCAGAGAATCATGACGAACAGACATCGGATTTTGGTGATGTTGTGGCGGATGCGACGTTGAGAATTGTTCATGGTGATAAGGGGTGATAAGAAGCTCACTCACTGATAAGAGCTTGTGAGTGACTGATAAGAGAAGGCTAGGGTCCCTGGGGATCGCGTCTCTATGGAAACCGTCGCTAATCAGTTGCTTATCAGTTGCTTATCAGTTGGGAAGAGTTGGAGGTGATAATTGGGGAATAGGGATTTTGGGATTCTGAATCTGGGACACTGAAAATTCTGAAAAAAAAAAATTTTTTTTTCCAATTTTTTGAATTTAGGAAAAAATTTTACAATGCTCCAAAATAACGCTTTTATTTTTTTTTATTATCATTTTTTTATTTTCATATTTTTGATAATTGTAAAAATTTTCAAAGTGCAAAAAAATCACAAATCCAATAAAATTCGAAAACATGCATTATATCAGTTTTTGAAAAATCAATAATCACAAATAATACTTCAAATATCCATTTCCGATTGTTTCCTTTGAAATATTCTCCAGATCCGCTTTGTTAACATGCAGTTCCAGAGTGATAATACAATTCAAAGTGTTATCAGTGAGTTGAATGGTTTTTGTGATAAAGTTATCGTAATCAGGTTGATAAATATTTCCCCAATTCGGTTGGTGATTTGTCCAATGTTTTGTTCCGGGTAGAACTCTCAGAGTTATCAAGTGATTGTTAAAGTAGAAGAATTCCGGAAGCTCATAGAACGATTTGACGAAGACCTGCAGGAAAGTATTGATAACTTGATAAGGAGATGAGATATCAAAAAGTGATCAACTGAAAAGTTGTAGAGCAGATGATTTCCTATCGATTCGTTTTTTTACATTCATTTTTTGATCAAATATTGATTTTTTAGGATTTTTGGAAAATTGAGAAAAGTATGACTTTAGATAAGCAGTAGAGATATCAAAAAATGATTAAAAAGATGAGATCTGAAATGAAAAAAAAAATTTAACTCACAGAAGCAAAGTGATCCAGCTTAATGTTCCAATCATTACTTTCCACGGCATCTCTCCAACAAAAACTCATCAGGAGCATGAAAAACCGTTCATCAATACATTTGTAGTAGCAACGAGAATTTCCGAATCCTTTCATCACAACTTCTTTCGCCGGGAACAGTCTTCGGGCATTCGCAACTAGGTTACTGTACTCTTCCGTTGTTCCACCGCGGCTTAACTGATTTATTTGATTGAAACTAGTACAGCAATTGCGATTATCGATTTCCAGGTAATCAATCGTATTTTTTCTTTTTCTGATATCCGAAAATGGTTTGTCAAAGTGGAAATGTTCAAAGTTTTCTGATTCGAACCACTTTGGATGAGCTCTGCAAGTTTTTCATTAGTGAAAAAGGCGGCAATTCAAAAATTCGTACCTCATGAGATTGAAAATGGGAATCAGTTTAATTCCAAGAGATTTTGGTTTCCAAATTTCATAAATTTCCTCGATTATTTGTCGAGGAAGCGGTTCTGAGAGTTCTGGAAACGATCTAATGAAACGAGCTGGACCGTCGATTTCATAACGTCCGTATTCGTAAACTTGAATTTCCAAATGATCACAACTGATAAGAGGAGTGATAAATTGTCTGATAAACTGAATTGCTTCTTCCATTGTTCTGTTTTCACTGATAGCGTCATCAGCGAGCTGGTGAAGGAATCTGGAACTGATAACTTGATAAGGAGATGAGATATCAAAAAGTGATCAACTGAAAAGTTGTAGAGGAGATGATTTCCTATCGATTCGTTTTTTTACATTCAATTTTTGATAAAGTATTGATTTTTTAGGATTTTTTCAAAATTTCAACAAAAAACTCACGAATCCGAAATAATCAGTTTTTTGTAGTGACATGTCTCTTCCCATTTTGCGTCTCTCAGAAGACTGTATTTTAGTGGTCCATATTCTTGACATTGTAAAGCTAATTGCTTGCATTCGGCATAGGCTTCCCAACATAAGACCTCAAATCCGGTGAATGAAGTTACAGGCTCTGAAAATGTGAAAAAGTTAGGAAAGACTCATGGCCACTAGGCCAATTCACAGTTGCCAAAAGTATTTTTGATTGAACTGATATTTTGCACAGGGATACTATGGGGGACCCTAAGTCCAAAAATACAACTTTTGGATTTTTTTGCTCACCGGCTCGCGGAGCCCCGGAGCAAAATCGGGCTCACAAAAAAGTTGCCCAATAAATCTGAAACTTTTTTCCCGGGGGTTTTTTGGGCCGTAGAGTACGAAAATGACAATGAAAAATTCTAAAAAAGTTTCCTTTTTTTTCAGTTTTTTTGACCTCCGGAAAACTTTAGTACTGGAGGTATCTCTTTAGTTTTGAGTCAGAATTCAAGAAGACGTCACTCATCTGAATGTTTATGAATTCTCACCAAATGTTTCAAACCTAAAAGTTTGTCATTCTGTCGAAACTTACGATTTTTAGCGAGACCAACGACAATATCATGGTAGATATAACGTCGAAACTCCTGTTCCATTGAACACACATATGAGTGACCGTGAATTGTATTTACTGTTGTTCCAGCAGTCTCAGTTATGAATTTGAAATATCTCAAAACGTTTTCAAAATAAACAATGTGCCAATTGACTCGGCATCTTTGAACTAGCCAATCACTTGACATTTCCCCGGCGGTTCTTTCACAATCAAAGCTGATATCGATTTGACGATGAGTCTTTCGGATTCTGTGAAGATATTCCGAATTGAAACGTTTGTTGACTAGCTGGAAATATAATTAAAGAATAAGTCAAATTCCACAATTTTTAAGTAAAATAATTTTATTTTTCAAAAATGTGTTTTTTTTTTCTGGGATTCAAAAAAACTTTTTGAATAAAACAATTAGAGTTTTCATTTCAAGAATTGAAAATAGAAAAATGGGGAAAGGATATCTCGAAGTGAAAATGGGAAAAGTCAATTTTCCCTTAAAGGTTAAAAAAAAACTTGAAACTTACCCTCAACTCTGGATATTTCATCGAATCCAATGAAATTTTTCCGAAAATTTTTTGTAGAATCGCAGGAATTCGAAGGCATTCTTCAGAACTCATTTTTAGGCGAATTGTTGAAATATCAAGATATTTTTCGATGAATAAAAAAAAATGAAAATGTGTGTCAAATAACAAGGGGGGGGGCTCTTTGGGGACAGAATCAGAGAAATCAATACGCTGACCTGACCCCGGTTTGCCGTGGCCTAGAAACCCAAAGCGATTTTCTAGGCCACTACAGTAATCTGTCAATTTCCTTGTGATAATCAGTAAAAAATTCATAACATTTTTTTCTAGAACTACAAAAAAGTCAAGTTTTCAAAAAATCAATAAATTGATCAAATCTTGGTTCTCGGCCTTGTTCCGGCTTTTCCGAGTTCGGGTTGTCCGGTCAATCGATTGAAGTTCATGATGACGTCCATCGCCGACATGTTCTCCGTTGTGATGTGCACTTTTTGACCGTCGTCTGCGAAAAAATGATGAACTTCAAAAATTTTAAAAATGGAAAAATTGAGAAAAAACATCTCATTTTTTTGTGAAAAAAAATTTTTTCTAACATTTTCAGATTTTTCAAAAAAGTTCTTTTCGAGAAAATACTAACAAAAAAGAGCGTTATTAACAGGAAAAATATCGGAATTTCAAAAATCAAAAAAAAATTTAAAATTTAATTTTTTTAGAATTAAAAAATCGATACGCTTCAAAGTAAAATTTTCGTAATTTTAAAAATTGCTTAAAATTGAAAATTTTTTTTTCAAAAATACCGTAAAACCTCTATTAGAAGGGCATGCCCTTCTATTTTTCAACAGCTTCTCCCGGATGCCCTTCTATTGGAGGCGCCCTTCTATTAGAGGCTGCCCTTCTATTTTTCAAACACTTTTATTTGGGAAAAAATAGCCCAAAATCAAGCATAAATGACCGAAATACAACCAAAATTGGCCAAAAACGGCTGAAAACAGGCCCCTCCTCATGGAAGTGCCCTTCTATCAGAGGCTGCCCTTCTATTTTCCGTGAGGCTTCTCCAAGGGCCCTTCTATTAGAGGCGCCCTTCTAAAAGAGGTTTTACGGTACTTATTTTTCCAATTTTTAAATTTTTTTTAAATTTTATAGTTTCAAAAATCAAAAAATAATTTTTTTTTTTTTGAGTTTTTTCCATTTTTCCATTTTTTGAAATTTAATTTTAAAAAATCTATATGCTTCAAAAATTAATGTTTTTTGAAGATAAAAAATAATTGAAATTTTATAAAAACATAATTCTATTTCAATTTTCCACTATATTTTCAGAAATTTGCAGAATTTCAAAAATCAAAAAAAAATTTCAATTTTTTCATTTTTCAAAAATTAATTTTAAAAAATTGTAATTCGTAATTTCAAAAAATTTTTCAAATCGAAATTTTATCAGAAATACTTCTTTTTCAAATTTTAAAAAATTTATAATTTCAAAAATCAAAAAAACATTTTTTTAGTTTCTAAAGTTTTTCCGTTTTTCAAAACCTAAAAAAAATCGTAATTCGTAATTTCTAAAATTGAAAATTGTTTAAAATTAAATTGAAATTTTATCAAAAATACTTTTTTTTTCCAATTTTTTAAATTTAAAATTTTTTTTTAATTTTATAATTTCAGAAATCAAAAAAAAAATTTTTTTCAATTTTTCCATCTTTCAAAAATAATTATGAAAAATCGATAGGCTTCAAAAATGAATTTTTTGAATAATAAAAAAATAGTTGTCGAAAATTGAAAATTGATTTTTTTTTTCGATTTATTTTTCAAAATTTTAAAACTCACAACAATTTTTTTGATCAAAAAAATTAAAAAATATTCTTCCAATTTTCAAAAAAAATTTTCAAAATTTCAAATATATTTATTTTCATTTTTCTAATATTTTCAAAAATTCTCAATTTTCCAAAAATAATTCAATTTTCTCACCGAGAGTGGCCACAAAAAACGGCGCTTTGCGATCGTTGCGAATTTGGGTCTTGACACGAACGTTTGGGTTGGTGAGTCGGACACGTGGCGCCGTGATCGAGTGCCAGAACGTGCGAATCGACAGATTGTCGTGGTGCAGCGGGTCCAGCGAGATATCGATCGTTTTGACCTGGAAAATTGCAAAATTTGTGAGAAACTCTGCTTGAAATTAGCAAAAATCACAATTTTCGGCATTTGCGCGTCAAATCCGGTGTACTCGGTGTTTGCACACAATACACCGGATTTTACGGAATTTTAGAATTATTAGCTGGAAATTGGGATTTCGAGGTTTTCAGACATGGAGAATTCAAAAATGATTATCAAATTCTATCAAAAAAAATAAGGAGCTCACCTTTTCCAAATTGAGTGCTCTGGTGGCGAGAGCCAGACGTTCTGCGGGATTCCAGCGGACTCCGTAGCGGATCTTAGACCACAATTGGCTCATTATCTGAAGAAAGTGATAAGGAATGATAACAATTTGATAAGAAAAGATATGATAAGGGCTGATAACCCAGAAAAATGACAGAAAAACGAAAAATGAGCTACTTTTCAACAGTTTTCATTGATTTTCATGGATCATTCAGTATCAAAATCAAAATATGTGAGAATGAATGGAAAATGGAAAATTGGCGGGAATTCAAAATTTTGAAAACAAAAATCAATCGATGATAATCACTGCTCCATGGTCTGTTCGTTTTTGAAGGCTCCAGCGAGTTCAACAACGTTTGTGACGAGTTTCCGGCGCCTTCTCTTCATCTTTTTGGGGACCACTCACATGAATTACTCGCTCCAGTGTAAAATTCAATTTATTTACGCCCACATGCAAAGCGAACATAGGAATTTTGGTGGAGAGTTTCAGCTTGTTGACGTGAGTTCGATATGAAAAAATTTAAATAAAATTTTTGAAATTTTAAATAATTGATTTTTATGATTTCCAATGAAAATTTGGAAAAAAAACAAGTTTGGGGATTTTTTAAAAATTGAAACAAATTTTTTTTGATTTTCGAACTGAAAAATTCAGTTTTCAAAATTTTTGAAAAATTAAAAAAAAATTTTGATTTTCAAAACATTTTCGAATACAAACTCGGAGATTTCTTGAAAAATTGAAAAAAAAAACTTTTCTTTAAATATTTCTGAAAAATTTTTAACATTTTCAAATTAAAGAAACAGTTTTCAAAACTTTTAGAAAATTCAAAAAAATGATTTTTTTGTGATTCTTCTTTTTTTTAAATTTTACATTTCAAAAGTTTAATTTTGACTTTTTTTTTAGAAAATTCGCAAATAATTTAATTTTTATGTTTTTTCTAATTTGAAAAAAAATTTCTTCAAGTTTTAGAAATATACATTTCAAATTAAAAATGATTTACAGGGTCAAGTGCAAGCAGCCGATCCCGCCAACGAAGAGCTGCAACTCGAGTTGGGAATCCAACACTTGCTACTCGGTAACTAGGAGCACGTCGCCAACCGAGATCCCCGCTTCGCCGTCAACGAAGTAGTCCGTCCCCGCGAGTTCCCACTGGTCCCTCCTGGTCTCGCACCGCTCAACATCCCTCCGGGTCTTCCACCGCTCGTCATCCCTCCGATCCACGGACCGCCCGTCTTGATCCCTCCTCCAATGCCCCTTGATGAACTTCCCCAAGAACTCATCGATGAGTTTCCCGACTTCTTCACCATCCCGCACATCCAGGAACACGCACTGATCTTCCTGAACGATGTGGCCAACATTCAGGAACGATGGAATAATATGGAAGAGTTGAGACGATGGCCAGAGGAGTATGACGCGGCGCCGACACCGCCCAGGAATGACTGATTCTTGTTTTGTTCTGATTTTTTGAAAGGTTTTTGGAGGGTTTTTTGGAAAATTGAAAAATGAGAAAAATCGACTGAAAAATCTAAGAATTTCATTGTTCAAATTTTTTTTCCAGATTTTTTGAAATTTACAAAATTTGAAAAATTGCAACATTTTGAATTCTGGAAAATTCTGGAATTCCGGAAATTCTAGAAATTTCCAAAAATATGGCTTTTCTTGGGAAATCATATTTTTTCCAAATTTTCCGAAAATCACTTTTTTGTTCGAAAATCTGGGAATTTAAAATTTTCGAAAAAACAAAATTCCAAGATTTTTCTGAAATTAAAAAATTCTCAATTCGGGAAAAAATCGAAATTTTCAAATTTTCAAAAAAAAAGTTTTTTTTTCATTTTTTCTGAAATTCCGAAAAAAATTCCGATTTGGAAAAATCTGAATTTTGAAATTTCTCAAAAAAAAAATTTTTTTCGAAAATTCTAATTTTTTCCAATTTCTTGAAATTTACCAAAATCAGACTAATCTGAAATTCTGATTTCTAACATGTAAGAAAAATTCGAATTTTCCAAAAATCCCTCCAAATTCCCTTCAAAACCCCTAATTTTCTTTCCATTTTCTCTCCATTTCAACTCGAAACATACACATAATTTTCTCCATGTTCTTTCTCGAAAATCCTAATAATCTCCTATTCCCCCCTATCCCCCATTTTTGAAATTTTCAAAATTTATCCCCCCCCCACCAAATCTTGTTTTTTTCTCTCTTTATTTTTCTGCCCCCTTTCCCCCTTCAATTATTCATTCTTCTCTCTTGTTTTTGTAGTATTTTTTGAAAAAACACCCGCACTGCCAATTCAATTATAGAAGTCAAACGAATGGCACCTCGAAGGGGGACCTCCATGGGAACCGTTGCTTATCAGTTGCTTATCAGTTGCTTATCAGTAGGAACGAATTGGAGGTATTTTTGCAAAATAGGAATTTTCGGGTTCCAAAGGATTCAGAATCCGGGAGAATTCTGAAACCTCAAAAAGTGAAAAATTAAATTTTTTGAAATTTGAAAATTTTTACAATGCTCCGGAATTACGCCCTAATTTTTGGAACAATTTTTAAAGTTTTTTCGAAAAACTTGGAAAATCAGGAAAAAAAATCAATGAACAATTTTTTTTAATTGAAAAAAAATTTTCTCTTATTTTTTGAATATTGAAAATTTTTTCAATGCTCCGGAATTACGCCTAATTTTTGGAAATTTTGCAAAAAAAATTCTAGAAACCCGAAAAATCAATAAAAATCAATAAACAATTTTTTTCTGATCTTTTTAAATTTGGAAAAATTTTTACAATGCTCTAAAATAACGCCTAGATTTTTTTTCAAAAATCCAGAAAAATCAATAATCCCAGAAAAAAACCCTTTTCCTTCATTCATTCCATAAATTTACAATACATAAAAAAATTTTCCCATATTCGATCATTATCACTTCGGTGCTTCTTTATCATTTCACTTTGAGCTTTTTTTCTTCTTATCAGTTATCATCCGTTATCACTCGGCGGCCGACAACTTGATAACAGTCTCTCCGCAGAGCTCTCCAGTCGGTGCTCCGTTGGCGAATGGAGCTTTCGGGTCCCGACACGATTGCTCGACGGCGGCGAACATGATAACGAGCTTATCAGCTTGTGGTTTTCCGGGTTTTCTGGTGATAATCAGATCAGCAGTGTAGCCGATTTGGATGAGACCGTAGATGGTGTTGACACTGTAGTTCGAGTTGTTCGACGACTTTATCTGCAATTATCGATTGATTAATTCTTATCACTGATAAGCCAACCTTGTAAGCCAACATCTTATCACAGTGATTGATAATCTTGTGCTTCGAAGTGCCACCATTGGCTTGAATTGGGCACACTGGCGGATCCAGAGAGAGCTCGACTCCCATCTCAGAGTTGGTACTGATTGGGAAGCGATTGATAAGGCGACACGTTGATTTCTTATCAGTTGATATGATCTAAGGGTCACGTGAACTATTTGGGGTGTCACGTGGAAAATTGAGATTTTCAAAAATCGAAAAAAAATCAATTTTTTTCCTTAATTTATTATCGATTTTTATTGATTTTTTTCTGATTTTTATATTTTCTAAAAATTGAGACGTTATTTTGGAGCAATGTAAAAAAGTTCAAATTTAAAAAAATCAGAAAAAAATTTTTTTTTTTTTTAAATTGGGTTTATTGATTTTTATTGATTTTTCGATGATTATCATTTTTTTTGAAAAATTTTCAAAAATTAAGCCGTTATTTTGGAGCATTGTAAAAAATGTTTCCAATTATAAAAAATCCAGGAAAATCAATATTCCCGAAAATCAATAAAAATTTGAAAATATTGATTTTTTGGAAAATTCGGAAATTCATCAATATTTTTAAAAATTTAAAAAAAAATTAAATTTTTTTTTTCAAAACTGTTGCATTTTCAATTTTTCAATTATTGATTTTTTTTAAATCTGAAAAACCGCGACGCGACCGCAACGCGCCTGAAAAACCAGAAAATCAAAAAACCGATTTATAATCATCCTTCATTCCATTTATCAATACAAAAAATCCTTATCAACCAATCATATCTGCTAATCATTCAAACTCCATATCATCAGAATTCATGTGCTATCAGTTGTTATCACTCTGCAGCTGATAACTTGATAACAGTCTCTCCGGACAGCTCTCCCGGCGGCAGTCCGTTCGCGAACAACGGCTTCGGGTCGGCGTTCTCGTCGTTGACCTGACAGTACTGGATTATCAGCTTATCAGCTTGCGGTTTTCCCGGCTTTCTGGTGATAACGAGCTCCTTGACTTCGCACACTTTCAGAATGCCAAAGATCAGATTCACACTGTAGTTCGAGTTGTTTGACGACTTCACCTGCAATTCACTATTTTCTTATCACTGATAAGCATTTCTTATCACTAACCTTATAAGCCAAGTGACGATCAGTGTGATTGATCATTTTGTGCTTCGATGTGCCACCATTGGCTTGAATTGGGCACACTGGCGGATCCAGAGAGAGCTCGACTCCCATCTCAGAGTTGGTACTGATTGGGAA
>LR539120.1:119125-136598 GCA_900536315.3 Caenorhabditis becei
ATTTTAGAATTATTGATTTTTTTATAATAATATTTTTTTCCAATTATTGATTTTTTTTAATTCTGAAAAAATTGAAAATTGAAAGTTGATTTTTCCAATAAAATTGAAAAATGTAAAACCTTGAAAATTTTTTTTTTGGAATTTTGGAATTATTGACTTTTTTCTGATTTTAAATTTTTTTTCATTATTGATTTTTTTAATTCTGAAAAAAATTGAAAAATTTGAAAAGTAGGAAAAATTATAAAAAATCAATTTTTAATTTTTTTAGAAAATAGAATTATTCATTTCAAAAAAAATAATTTCTTTCTGATTTTCAATTTTTTTGAAATTATTGATTTTTCAAAAAAAAAAAATTTTTTTCTCAATTTTCAAAAATTCCAAAAAAAATCATCAAACTTTTCATTGAAAAGCACACAAAAAAACGAGTAAATTAAAAAAGCGAATTATTGATTTCTTCCCTTTCAATCCGAATCATCCGAATCTCCATATTGAGCAGCGAGAAGGGACATTGCATTAGTCTTGGGCACAACTTCTTCCTTATCACTGATCACTTTCTTCGGTTTCATCACTATTCCCAAGTCAGTTTTCCGTTTAAAAGCCATCGTTCCACTCGAAAACGAGTTATTGATTCGTTTATCCCTCTCCGCCTTCATAGTGGCTTTCAGACGTTCAGAAGGCGTCAGCTCGGCTCCAGAAGACCCAGAAGACGTGGACGGTGTGTCAGAAGGCTTCGGATGCTCGAAGATCCGTCGAGTATCGATTTTTTCGCGGGAAATCGAAAGATGCTCTTCGTGACACTTGGAATCGCGGTATCTCGTCATCATTGACGCCATTTTTCGGTCTTCTTCGGTTTCTGGCAGCAGTTTTGTGGTGGTTATTGATAGCTTATCACGGAGATTCGCATCACGGGCTCTCGACTCGTTTAGCGTCTTTTTTTCGTTCTGGAAATTGAGAAATTGGAAAAAATAAAAATAAATTTTTTTTTTCGAAATTTCGATTCTAGATTTTTTTCTGGAATTTTTCAAAAATTAGTACTGTTATCAGAAGCTCAAAAATCAATCCGTTATTTCAAAATTTAAAGAAAAAAAAAATGAAAATTTGGGCAGAGGTTCCCCGGGAATTACAACTCCGGGAACTTTGGGTCTCGAAGCGAAAATGGAAAAATCGCGGTTCCACCATTTTTCCTTTTTCGCTGCGAGACCCAGATTTCTCGAAATCGTATTTAATATTGCAATTTCATTTTTCGAAAAATTTAGTATTATTGGCGTTGGGTCTCGCCACGAAAATGGTTTTCCGGCCGAATTACGGCTTCTGGCCAAGTTTTTGTCACTTTTCTTCTATAAAAAGATTAGAAAACACTATTCCAGCAGTTTCCCACCAATTTTTAGTAAAAATTGAGGCATTTTTAGGAAAAAAAGCACAAAAAACCCAAAAATAGGTGATTTTCACTGAAAATTGGTGGAAACTTCTGGAATTTGACAGGAATCGACTGAAATAGTGCGTTCGTACCTGCTTTTATCAGGAAAAGTGTCAAAATTTTGTTCAGAACCCGTATTTCAGCCATAAATCATTTTCGTGCGAAACCCAGGGGGGGGGGGGGCGGCAATAATAAATAAAGGGGTAGAAAAGTGAAAACTGATAAATTCTTATCATAAATGCATTTTAAAAAAAGAATGAAGTCATTTTAATTTCAATATTGTGAAACTTTCATTTTCAAAATTAAAAAAAAAATTTTTTTAATGATTTTATAGAAATTTTCATGAATTTTGATTTTATCATTTTTGACTTCACAAGGGAATTTTTTAGGTAACCAACTTGGAAATTTCTCAAAAAATTTTCAAAAATCCTATAAATACTCCTGATCTTGCTCAATTTTTTTCGGAGTTAGACCGCCACATTTGACCTAGATATCACTCATCAAAGGTCTAAAAAAATGGAAAATTTCAATAATTCCCACATTTTGCCAGTTTTTTGAACATTTGTTGGCTCATATTTAGGTCAGGAGAAGTTATCCATCTCAAAAAATTTTTAAGGGGTTTTCTACATTTTTCTAGATTTTTCTATATTTTTTCCAGAATTTTCCATTTTCCAAAATTTTTTTTCAAATAATTTACAAAATTTTTCATGAATTTTGATTTTATCATTTTTACTTCAAATTTTTCAAATTTTTAAATTTCCCGCTTTTTTTTCCATGCATTTTGCTCACCCGAAACTGTGCCCTCAAATAGGAATTTGCCGAGAAGTCATCCCTCATCCGCTCCTGAATCCACTCCAACTTATCAACTCTTCCCTCCTCCGTCGCCGCCTTCTCCTTATCACCTGCTTCGTGTTCCTTCTTGAACATTGCGTCTGCCGCCAGCTTCTGAGCAAATCCCCGATCGACTGCTCCGATTTGTTGGATTTCGGATGGATCGAAACGGCGTTCTTGGCGGGAGCATCCTTCCACGAGCTCGTAGTCAAAGTTCTGGAAAAAATAAACTTTTTTTTAATTTGAAGATTTTTGAAATTTTTTTAAATAAAAAAAAATGTAGAAAATGATATTCAAATTTTTTAAAACTTCAGAAAAAATGGAAAAAATTGAAAAAATTTGAAAATTTTAATTTTTAAAAAATTTAAATTTTTTTTTTTTGAAAATAGGAATTCCAATTTTTTTTAATTTTAAAAATTGACAATTATTGATTTTTGGAAATTTTGAATAAATTTCCAAAAATTAAAAAAAAATGAATAATGAAAAATTTTGAATTTTTACGATTTTTTTTTTGAAAATTGAAAATTGAATTTTCTTATTTTTTAGAAATTGATTTTTTAAATCAATTTTTGCATTTTTTAATAGATTTTACTAGTCAGAAAATAAAAAAAATAAAAAATTTGAATTTTTACGATTTTCAAAAAAAAAAAATTTTTTTTGAAAATTTTGAAAGTTTGCATTTTTTTAATTTTCAGAATTATAAAATTATTGATTTTTGAAATTTTTGAACGGATTCTCGAAAATAAAAAATGAAATGAAAAATAAAAATATTGAATTTTTGGAATTCTCAAAAAAAATTTTTTTTTTTGAAAATTGAAATGCGAATTTTTTAAATTTTTCAGGAAATAGGAAATTATTGATTTTTTTTTCTTGAATTATTGAAGGTGAAAATAAGAATTTTTTAAAATTTCAAAAAAAAAAACAATTTTAATTTTTTTTGAAAATTTGAAAATTTAAAAAATGGAAATTAAAAATTTTTTTTCAACATTTTTCAAATTTCTCCAATTTTTCTATCATTTCCCCTGTTTTCCCTCATTTTCTCGTACCTTCGGATCAGTCCTAATCACATAATAATTATCACAAAGGTGACATTTCATGCGAAATTCGTAGAGCGGTGTCGTGTAGTACATGCCGCACTTCTTCTTCTCCGCATTGTACCGAACACCCATTCCGACGTGATTATGGCATCCCAGGCACCAGATGTTGAACGGCATTTCGAATCTGATAAGACGGGATAAGACTTGATAAGATTGATAAGCAAAAAATTAATTTTATAAACAGAAATTTTTTTTTTCAAATTTTAAAAATTTCTGATTTTTAAAAATACTTTTTTTATTTTTTCAGAATTGTTTAAAGGTGATAAGACTGATAAAATTGATAAGAAAAAAAAATTGATTTTACAAAAAAATATTTTATTTTATTATTTAATTTTCTATTTTTTCAAAAATTTTTTGAGGTGATAAGAAAAAAATTGATTCTACAAAAAAATATTTTATTTCTTAGTTTACTATTTTTTCGAAATTGTTTTTAAGGTGATAAGACTGATAAGAATCAGACATGATTTTACTGAAATTTTCAAAACTTTTCGTTTTTTTTAGAATTTTTTGGTGATAAAATTGATAAGAAAAAAAAAGTTTATTTTACAAAAAAATTTTATTTCGTTTCTCAATTTTCTATTTTTTCAAAAATTTTTTGAGGTGATAAAAAAAAAATTGATTTCACAAAAAAAAATTTTTTTTCAATTTTTTATTTTTTTAGAATTTTTTAAAGATGATAAGACTGATACGATTGATAAGAAAAAAAATTGATTTTACAAAAAAAATTTATTTTTTAATTTTTTATTTTTTGAGAATTTTTTTAAGGTGATAAGATTGATAAGAAAAATTAATTTTTTTTCACAAAATTTTTATTTTCAATTTTTCATATTTTTCAGAATCTTTTCGAAGGTGATAAGATTGATAATTTTCAAGAAAAAAAATTAATTTTACAAATTTTTTTTATTTTTCAATTTTTCAAAAATTTTAGTTTTAATTTTTTTTTTCTAAAAACTCAAATTTATCAAATATTGATTTTAAAAAAACTCTTATCACTCACCTAATCACCAAAATGCCCTGATCAATCTTTTTGGCCCGTTCGCGAAGGGCGTGTGTTCCATGGTAGCCATTCAGTGATTTGTGAGTTTTGTAGTTGAAATCCGGCGGATAATAGAAGTTTTGGCCTTTTCGCTCTCCCATCTGATAACGAATTGATAAGGATTGATAAGGTTGCACTTTGAAAAAAATGGATGATTTTTTTGGTTTTCGTGGTGGGACCCAAAAATTTTTTTTTTATTTTGGAAGGAGAAAAAAATAAATTTCGGGTCCCGGCACGAAAACCCAAAAAATTTTTTTTTCAAAATTGGGTCTCGCCACGAAATGTTTCAATTTATTGATTTTCCGAAAAAAATTGAGTTCTTTTTCAATTTTTTGAAAATTGAAAAATGTTGGGTCCTACCACGAAAATTTAACGGAAATTGAAAAAAAATTTTCAAATTTTAAAAATTTTGAATTTTCTTAAAATATGGGTCTCACCACGAAATTTTAAATTTTGAAAATTCTGGTAAAAACAATTTTTGGGTCCCACCACGAAAATGTGAATTTTTCAAAAATTTGAAAAATATGGGTCTCGCCACGAAAATTCAAAATTAAAAAAAATCAGTTAAAAATAAATATAAAACAGTTTCAAACTGTTCCAAAAAAATGAATTTCAAAAAAAAGGAAAAAAAATCAATAATACTTTATATAATCATTTCATAACCCGTAAAAATCTGTTAAAAATGCAATAAATACTTTGATTTTGGCTTGAACAAAAAAAACATGAACCGTATAAAAAATAAAGAAAGCACCAATAAAAAATCAATATGATTGCCGCCCCCTGGGTCTCGCCACGAAAATGGTTTCTGGCTGAAATACGGCTTCTAGACAAGGGTTTGACACTTTTTCTGGTGAAAATGGGTGAATTCAACCAAATTCCAGCAGTTTCCACCAACTTTCAGTACAAAAACATGAATTTTTGGGTATTTTGCCGATTTTTACCAAAAACACCTCATTTTCATTAAAAATCTGTGGAAATTGCTGAAATTTGGCTGGAAATGATTAAAAACACTCATTTTCATCAGAAAAAGTTCCAAAACCTTGTCCAGAAGCCGTATTTCAGTCAGAAAAGATTTTCGTGGCGAGACCCACCAGGTGACATCAAAAAATCAATAATCCATATCAAATCCCAGAGCTTCCGCTTCCAATTCATCAAATCCTCTCTTTTCCTCCAATCGTTTCACATATTCCCTTCCCAACTTCGATTTTTCCGTTCTCGTGTGCCAAACATAGACTTTGGAGCATCCATCGGCCAGTGGTTCCATATTGAATCGATGGATTCCCAGTTTTTCGAGAAACGTCGATTCCTGATAGCCACGTGGAACATCAAATGAGAAATTGGCTTCCGGATTGGAAAGGACTAGGGTGATGTTGACGGCGAAGGCGGCCATATCGATTGGAAACGGGCGGTCTGGCTTCCAGTTCGAGTTGAAACCGGCGATTGAGCCGTTTTTTGAGAGAATCGGCGTTTCGACGAACATTCCGCCGACTATTCCGACCTGGAAATAAAAAAAATTTATTTAAAAAAATAAAAATTTTTTTTTTTTTGAAAATTTGATTTTTTTTTCTCGAATTTTTTTTTTAATTTGTACTTTTATCAGAAACCCAAAAATCAATTCGTTATTTCAAAAAAAAAAAATTTTTTTAAATGAAAATTTGGGCAGAGGTTCCCCGGGAATTACAACTCTGGGAACTCTAGGTCTCGAAGCGAAAATGAAAAAGTACAATTTTTCTATTTTCGCTGCGAGACCCAGATTTCTCAAAGTCGTAGGTGATATCGCATTCGGGATTTTTTGAAAATCAGTATTTAAAAAAAATTAAAAATGAAATTGAAAACAAAAAGATTTTCTGAAAATTGGAAGTTTTTGGGTTATTTTTTAAAACTTGGTGTTTCCAAATTTTTTGAAAAAATCGTTCAATTATTGATTTTTATTAATTTTGGAACAATTTGAATCATTTTTGAATTAAAACAATTTTTTTTTTGAAATTGAAAAACTGACTTTTCAAAAAATTAAAAATTTTGGTGATTTTTGAAAATTAAAATTTTTTTTGATTTTTCAAAAATTAATTTGGGGCAATTTTAATCAACTTTAGACTAATTTCAAAATTTTCGAATTTTCGGTATTTTTAGAAAATTTTTTAAATAAAAAAAACTGATTTTCAAAAAAAATTAAAATTTCTGGTAATTTTTTAAAATTAATTTTTTTTTGATTTTTAAAAAAATAATTTGTGTCAATTTTAATCAATTTCAGACTAATTCGACGAATTTTAATTTTTAGAAAAATTTTTAGAATCAAAAAAAAAAATAAAAAAAAATTTTTTTTTAATGAAAAAAACGAGAATTTCAATTTTTATTGATTTTCATCAATTTTTACTATTTTAATTCAATTAAAAAATCCCCTTACCGGCCAAACACCTGCTTTCCGAACTTTGCGCATTTCCTCAAAAATCCGTAGGTCATAACTGTTATCATCGTCTCCAAAATACACAATTCCCCGCTGGGACCCCTTCAGTTGTCCACGGATCCACGCAAGAGCACTGTTTCGTTGATCGACGCCACGTGGCAGGGTCCAATTCGGGTCCGTGTACTTCATCTTCTGATCCGGCGGCGTCTGAGCATTCAGATGAGTGTAGGGAAGACGGGAACGCTCCAGAATCTCCTTGACGGGGGCTGATAAGCGGGGCGAGTCCTCGACGACGATCCAGTGGAGGTTGGGCACGTGTGATAAGGTGTGTGATAAGCGGGTGAGGTCGGCTTTTTGGGCGGCACGGAAATGGGTTGGGGTGATGAAGTAGATGAAGGGAGTGGTGGGTTTGGCACGTGGCAGGAGAGATAGATGGTCACGGATTCTGCGAAAAATTGAAATTTGAAAAATTGAGAATGAAAAATATTGATTGATTTTTTGGACTTTCAAAAATTGAAAAAAACAATTTTTAGATTTGAATTAATTTTAAAATACTTCTAATTTTAAAAATTCGATTTTTATGTTTATTTTAGGTAAATTGACCGGATTTAGGTTTTTAAAAAAAAATTATATTTTTTTGGCAATTTTGAAAAAAAATTGTTGGGAAAATTGAAAAAAAATTTTTTTTAATATTTCATTTGAAAATTGAATTTTTCCGTCAATTTTTAAACAATTCTACAGAATTTCTGGTTGAAAAATATTTTTCTAGAAAATTAAAAAAAAAATTTTTTTTGGAAATTAGAGAATTGGTCAAATTTATTTTTTTTTTTTTGAATTTTATTCCGAATATTGGATTTTTTTAATTAATTTTTGAACAAATAGACCGGATTTAGGTTTAACAAAAAAAAAATGTTTTGGGAAAATTTGAGAAAATTAAATATATTTTTGAAAATTTGAAATTTGACCTAATTTTTGGAATTCTAAATTATTTTATTTGGAAATTGAATCTTTTTTATTTTCATTTTTAGGCAAAATGACCAGATTTAGGTTTAAAAAAAATTTTTCGAAAAACAAATTTTTTTTTAATTTTTAATTTTTTTGATATTAAAATTTTTTTAATTTTCAGATATCACAGTTTTTTTTTACAAAATTTTTAAATTCATAAAATAAATTTTACATTTTTTATTGATTTTTCAATTTTTTTCCCGATTTTCCCCCAATTTTCAGGATTTTTCCAATATTTTCTACTCATCAAAACTCACTGTGTATCGATTTCCTCGACTCTTCCATTTAACCTTGTCAATTCCCGTTCTTTTTCCAAAATTTGCATTCGTAATCCATCACTTTTCCGTGTCAACACCTCGATCTGCAAGGAAAACGTCCAATTTTTCAATTTTTCCCCAAAAAATTAAGTTAAAACTCACAGTAGCTTGCAACGTGGCACGTTCTTCATCTAATCCTTGCACTTTATTGATCGCATAAAAAAGTTGCCATACGAAAAACACGACGAGCGCCAGAAACGCTCGAAACCACCATTTTTCGACGATTCTCGAGTTGATCATGACGATTTTTCGGGTATGGCACAGTGCATTTGGTCAATTCACCTGAAATTTACTCGATTAAGCCGGGAATTTGTCGTTTTTTGAACTCAAAATCAGTGAAACAACGGGAAAAAATGGACGAAATTGAAGGAAAAAGAATGAAAAGATTACTGTAGATTTAAAGGGACAGCGCAGATTTCGTGCGCGGGTCTCGAGTGGAAATTAGAATTTTTGAAAAAAGCCCGCAAAATTTGAATAAAATTAATTTTCTCATTGGTTTTTTGGACGTTTTTCGATTTTTCCACTGCAAAAATGGACGTTTCGATGGACACCGAAGACAATTCAAGTGAGTATTTTATAAATTTCAATAAAATCCGCAGAAAAATCGATACTAAGGCGGCGGGAGGAGGAAAGTCACGTGAATCGGGCGATCTGCCCCCTTTTCTCGGTCTCTGCGTCATCTTTGTCGACTCAGCCAGTTGCTGTTCTCTATTTCGTCATTAAACTCGTGAAAACACGAGTTTTCAGCCAAAAACTTTGGAAAATTCGGGAAAAATGCGAAAAATCCAGTGTTTTTTGCATTTTTCGTTGTTTTTTGATTATTTTTGATGATAAGAAGGGGTTTTTGACATTTTTTGACAGTTTGATAGTGGTGATAAGAGAAACGAAAGTGTTTCGGAACATAATAACAGAGTATTGAGTGAATTTCGAAATTTTAGTGGTTTTTTGGGGAAAATGGTGAAAATTTAATTTTTTTTTTCAAAATTAAAAATTTAATTAAAAATTAAAAATTAAAAATTGAAAATGATCAATTTAAAAAAAAAAAACAGTTTCGCACATTTCATATTATTCTCGCTTTAAAAAAAATTTAAAAAAAAATTTTTTTTTTGAAAATTTAAAAATTCATTTGATGAAAACCATTGCGTAAATTCCGAAAAATCGCAAAAAAATTTTTAAAATTTTTGAAAAAAAATTCTTTTGTCACTGTGCTCATCTCCCTTGAAAAAATCCCAATAACCCGGTGGGTCTCGCCACGAAAATGGTTTCCGACTGAAATATGGCTTCTAGACAAGGTTTTGACACTTTTTCTAATGAAAATGGGTGATTTCAATGGTTTCCAGCCAAATTCCAGCAGTTTTCACCAATTTCCGGTGAAAAATCACCTATTTTGGGGTTTTTTGGATTTTTTCTCATATATCATTTTTTTTTCCGTATTCCAGTCAAGAACAATTTTCGTGGCGAGACCCAAAAAGTTTTTTTCATAAATTTGATCTGTAAAAAATTTTTGAAATTTTTTTTTCAATTTTTCAGTTTTTCCTTTTTTCCAGTACCATAAAAATGTAAAAAATTAAAAAAAAATTTCAAAAAGTCAAAAAATTAAAAATAATAAATACTATTCCTCCAAAGAAAAAATTCCATCATTTTCAAAATTTTCAAATTCAATTAATTTTTCGTGACAATTTTCCATTTTTTTAAATGAATTTTTTTAAAAATAAATTTTAAAAATTCTAATTTAAAATAGATCCCTCTAATCCTCTAATTTTTCGAAAATTCCATAAAAATTTATTTTATTTTCAAAATGTTGAAATTAACAAAAAATGTTTCGTGTCGAGACCCATAATACTGATCCTTCCCAAAAATCCTCTTCAAAAAATTCCGTCTTATGCCATTCTCAAAACCCCCCAAACACCTGTCACACCCTCCCAAATTACCCGTTCAAAACCACCCGGTACCACCGGTCACCCCCAAGTGTAATCAAGGGTGTGTCCCGTGGTGACCTCAATTGTGCGGTCGATCGATATCCGCGCTTCTCTCTCGTTTCGTCGCGCAGCTGTCGTCTCTTCCGTGCTTCTCGTCTCCGTCTCTGCCACTCTCCTCGTTTCACGTGCTCTCTCGTCGTTGTGTCCGCCTCCTCTTCGTGGGGGAACCTCTCGCGTGTGTTCAGTTTGACGCACATATTCTAGCCACTGTGTGTGGTGTGTTCGTAGCGTTTTTACTCTCGTTTCTCTCGTTTCTCTCTGGCTAGGTTGATGAGAAGCTGGAGATTTTACTTTTTTAAAATTAAATTAATGGGAGATATAATAAAATTGATGAAAAAATTGAGGAATAATGTCAAAAAACAGAAATAAAAAATCCAGATGAAACATTTTTTTTCTTAATTTTTTTTCCAATTTTTCTGGCGATTTTCATTGATTTTTCAATTTTTCCAAATTAAAAAAAAATTCAAAATTTCATTTTTTGGGGGTTTTTGCTAGATTTTACACCATAATTTTCACTGGTTTTTCTAAAAAAATTTTTTTTTGGAAAATTGAATTTTTTTTTTAATTCACAAAATTTTTTTAATTTCCATTTTTGCCAAGATTTCCCATTTTTTGTTTTTCGTGAAATTTTGTTCTAAAAATTAAAATTTAATTTTTTTAAAATTTAATTCCGAAAAATTGACTTATAAAAAAATTTATGTAATTTTTCCCCGATTTTTACAAAATTTTCAAATCTAAAATTTGGGATTCCAATTTTTTGAAAAATTCCTTGAAAATTTCTGAAATTTCTATGGTTTTCTCCGATTTTCACAAATTTTCTGTAATTTTTTACAAAAATTGTTCAGAATTTTCTGGAAAAACAAAATTACCAAGAAATCATGTTTTTCAGCAATTTATGATTTTAAATTTTTTTTTTATTTAAAAAATTTCAAAAACCATCAATTTTCATCAATTTCCATTGGATTTTATCAAAAAAAAAAATTGAAAAATTGAAAAAAAAAATTTTTTTTTAATTTTTTTTTAATTTTTAATTTTTTTTCCAAATTTCTCCAGTAAAGTGGCCCATTTTCCACTTTCTTTTACCAAAAAATTTTTTTTAATTATAAAATTTTCCTCATTTTCTTTTTTCTTTTTTTTCAATTTGTCATCATTCTCCTTCTATACCTCCTTGTTCCCCGTCCGTTACGATGTATTGGGCTGGTTGGTTGGTGCAGAAGAGTCAGTGATGAATGTAGAGCGAGAGAGTATTGAAAAACGAGAGAGACGCAGAGAAAAAGAGGCAGAACTTGTGTGCGTCGCCGTGATATTCTCTCATGGGTTATTGGAAAAAGGAGAAAAAGTCTGCCTGGATTTTATGATTTTTCGTGGGAAAAATTGGGTTATTTATGGGAATTTTTGGGGGATTTTTAGCAGAATCAAAAAAAATAAAAAATAAAAAATTATGGCGCCAAAAAACAATTTTTCTTAAAATTTGAGTTTTCTGATTTTTTCACAAACCTGAATTTGGCGCCAAAGTTTTTTTTTTGAAAAACTACAATTTCCTTTTTTTCACGGATTTTATTGAATTTTTAACCGGATTTTTTTTTTGAAATTTAAATTTTTCCAAAATATTTTTTCATAAATCCTGAACACAAAATTCAAATTTAAAAATTTTGGCGCCAAAAATTTATTTTGTGAAAGTTGAATTTTTGGGGAATTTTTAGAAAAATCCCACAGATTTAAAATTAAGAATTTTGGCGCCAAATTTTTTTTTTTGAAAATTCGAATTTTCTTAATTTTTTTACAAATTTGAAAATTAATTTCATAAAATAATATTATACCAGAATTTTTTTTCATAAAAATTGAATTTTTAAAAATATCATAAATCCTAAATAGAAAAATCACAAAATTCAAATTTTAAAATTTTGGCGCCAATTTTTTTTTGAAAATTGAATTATTCTATTTTTTTTTGCAATTTCCCCACTTTTCCCCCTATCAAACGCCACAATTATCACTGATAACGTCAATCAAAAAATTCAAATTCAAATTCAAATTCTGGCGAACAAAGGAGACAAAGGACTTGTACTCTTATCACTAATCACTTACTTCGTTTCTCTGTTTCTGGCGTCTCTCCGCTCTTATCAGTCTTATCAGTTGAGGTGGGTATTGTCTCCAAAATGGTCATTGACAAGCCCCATTCCACCTCCAAAACGTTTCGTGTTCAGTTGGGACGACTTATTGATTGATTCGTTGATAGGCTAACTGATAAACTGATTGATTGATTGATTCTCTGCAAAGCGGAGAGAAATCGCGGTGACCGCCCACCGAACAAGATATCGATCTTTCTCCGTTTCGTTCCGTTTCAATTAGCCATGTCTCTCAGAGGGCCAAGGACACTTTTGGCCTTTTCGAAACTATTTTCCAATTTGCCAATTTGAATATGCTAGGCTTTTTCGGTTGGGTTACGGTAGTTTTCGTGGCGGGACCCATCCCAAATTTTTTGGTCTAAATTTGGTAATTTTCCGGCATCTGGAAGGTGGAAAATTCGGGAAATTTGTGGTTTTTGCAGTTTTCGATGGGTTACGGTAGTTTTCGTGGCGGGATCCAAATCGATTTTTTTGGTCTAGCATTAATTTTATAGTTCTTCGGCATCTTAAACATGGAAAATTGGGAAAATTTGATTTTCGAATTTTTTTCCGGTTTACTGTAGTTTTCGTGTCGAGACCCGAAAAATTGAAAATTCTGATTTTTCACGGTTTTTTTTTGTCAATTTTACCAATAATGGCCTTATTTTTCTGCGAAATTTAGTTGTTTTCCTCAATTTTGGTATTTTCGTGTCGAGACCCAAAATTTGAAATTTATGATTTTACCGGTTTTTTTTTCAGTTTTTTCCAGAAAAATCCCTATTTTTCTGCAAAAATTGGTTGATTTTGATACTTTTCGTGTCGAGACCCGAAAATTGGAAATTTCTGAATTTCCATTTTTTCTGGGAAAACTGGATTTTTTTAAAATTTGCAATTTATTTTTTAAAAATTGATTTTCGTGTCGAGACCCATTTCCCCTTCCCATTCCGCCCTTCTATTCCCTCGTTTTCCCTTATCACTGATACCAACTGATAACCTCTTTTGACCCGATCTGACCTTCCTCCCCTCCAGTTGACCCCCTGTCATGCCCTCCTCTTCGCATCAGGCCTATTTGTCTCCATCTGTCAGTACGGACCACTCATTTGTCACGAGTTTGGATCCGTATTGGGTCATTTTTGATGAATTAGGAGTTCTTGATGAATTTTTTGGAATTTCTAGGAATTTTAGAAAAATGTTGAAAAAAGATTGAAGAAAAATTGAGGAATTTTTGAAAAATTTAAAATTAAATTTTTTTTTTCAAATTCAATTTTAATTTCCAATTTTTCGAAATGTCACCAATTCTAATCAATTTGAATTTTTTTAAATAAAAAAAAAATTCAAATTTAGAAAAATTCAAAAAAAATTAACGATTTTTGAAAATGTGAAAATTTTTGAAAATAAAAATTTCTATTTTTTTTTCAATTTTTACTTTTTTTTTATTTTTTCAAATTAAAAAATTTTTAGAACATTTTTAGAGTTCTCAGGAGATTTTTGAAAATTCTAGAAAAATTCTGAAAAAAATGTTGAAACTCCGAAAAATTTGAAAAATTTTTTTTTCTCAATTTTTTTTCTTCACATTTTTCCCAAATAAAAAAAAATTTCTAATCATTTCTGGAGTCTTCTGAATTTTTTTAAATCTTTATTTTTTGAATTTTGAAAACATGAAAAAATAGGGGAAAAAATAGGAAAAAAATTGTTTCCTAAATTTTGATTTCTTATCACTCTTATCTATTGTTATCCAATCATTTCTGAAGTTTTCTGAATTTTTGAAAAATCATTAAAAATGTTTTTTTCACCACTCCCTTTTTTGTTTGAATTTTTCTAAAAATCCCGAATTATTGTTTTTTTTCCAATTTCCCAATTTATGATTTTATTTTCAAAAATCACTGATTTCTTTCAGGTCCGCCCCATTCGCCACCTCAAACCCGTCCAATCGCCGCCTCTTCGTCTTCTCAAATGGACGAACAGTTGCCGCCGATATTCCAGGCGCCCACTCCGGTGATGACGGCCAATCCGAATCGGAGGACCTTGGGACCACACAACTCGCCCGTCAAATCAATGTCCGCTTCATCGTCGGTTAGTGTTGTGATAAGGAATTGATAAGAAAAATATTGATAAAAATCGATGGAATTTGAGAAAAATCAGGAAAAAATCAGGAAAAAAATCACAAAAATTTTTTTTTTGAAAATTAAAAAAATCAAAAATTGAAATTATATTTTCAAATTTCCCCAAAAATGTTAAAAATGAAAATGAATACTATTCAAATTTTAAAAATCGAAATATGAAAATAATATTTCGAAATTCCGCCGAAAATAGTGCAATTTGAAAGAAAAAAAAATTTTTTTTAATTTTTTTAAACTTTCGTATTTTATTGAAATTTTAAAAATACTTTAAAACACTGCCTGGAAGTTATAAAAATTTCAGAAAAAAAATTAAATATTTTACAAAATTAAAAATATTTTTTGAAAATTAAAACAAAAATTTTCTTTCTTAACTTTGAATTTTTGAATTTCTGAAAATTTTCAAAAAATTTTCAAAACTTCAAAAAATACTTCAAAACACTGCCTGGAAATTATAAAAATTTCAAAAAAATTCAAAACAAATTAATTTGCAAAAATCCAGATTTTTATCTCAATTTCCGAAATTTTCAAAAAAAATTCCATTTTTTTCAATTTTTCAAATAAATTTTTAATTTCAGCCCCTAAATTTCCAAAAAAATTTTCAATTTCATTAAAACAATATTTTTTAATTCCAGGCTCACACCTCCCCCCGAGTAACCCCGACAAAAGGCGCCAACCCATACGGCGATCGATTCATGCCTCTGCGTCAATCAAATCACGACTGGAACTCGCGTTATCAATCGATAAACGGCGGCGAGCATGACGGATTCAAAAAGCCGATGGGCTCCTGTAACAGGCATCTGAATCTGGGCAATTCGACGTCTTCAGTGACCTCCTCGTCGTCCACGTCATCCCTCTCCACCTCAACATCCACGTCTTCAACCCTATCATCCAGCCAACACGCCTCATTCACAGCTTCCCAGGCGCACGACTACTACCAGGGAACATCATCGGGAAGTACGACACCGACAGGCACAACTACAACGAATAGTGCAGAGGAGCAAAGTAGCGGACACGCCGTCGTGAGGGCATTGCTGCGAAACGAGATGCTCAAGGATCGAATCGACGACGTCAAATCGTCAATTGTCCCCACTGAAACCGAACTTTCCTCCTTCTCAATGGGCCCGATAGTCACCGCCTTCCAAGGATCCACTACCGCTGCAGTAGAGCTTACTGTATCCAGCACGGCCGCCACAGCAGCATCCTCCTCAGCCTCATCCACAGTCTCCACTACCCCAGCCACAGCTCCTCCGGCAACTCCAGCAACTCCTGGGAGTACTGTAGTAGTGGCACAGTTGGAGCGAAATGCCTATGGGGGAAGTGTGGATAGTGTGTTCCCGGTGGTAGAAGGGTCGTCGAGTTCGTTGAATGGGATCAATGACACTACTAGGATCCATGGTGCATTGTCGCCGACGCTTGCGGAAATGATGGAGCCGAGACTTCGAGGAGGATCCGACGCGATTCAGGAGATCCCGCAGAGTCCTTCTGGATCAGTTTGTGGGGATACTCCACAAAAGACGCCGGCTCTTCCGTTATCACCACTTCCAGTCAAGAACTCTCCTGCTAGAGCTCTTTTCGCTTATTCTGCAAAGACAACGCCTGTGAAAGTGTTCGGACAGCAGACGCCTACAGTAAACTCGCCGTTCGGGGGACCACTTGGGGTGGATTCTCAACGACTACTTCGGACGCCGCGGAAAACGCAGAGGAAAGTGCCGAAGAACCCGTACAAGGTGCTCGACGCGCCCGAACTTCAGGACGACTTCTATCTGAATCTTGTCGATTGGTCGTCGCAGAATCAGCTGTCTGTTGGGTTGTCGAGTTGTGTCTACTTGTGGAGTGCCACCACCTCTCAGGTAGGTCTCGTTGTTCCGCCTAGGAGACGGGTGAGTTTTTTTGGAGCTTTTTTTTTTAACCTGAGCAAAGAATCAATACTTCTAGATTATAGGGAATTTTCGAGAAATATTTGGAATTTTTTTCTAGTCAAAAATTTGAAAATTTTTGGGAACAATTTTTTGAAAAATTTTTAAAAAATAAGAAAAAAATTTTTTTTCATTTTTTGAATTTTTTACCAAAAAATCAATATTTCTGAAAATGTAGTAATTTTTTTGAATTTTAAAATTTTTTGAACAAAAATTGAAGATTTTTGCAGTTTTTTCTAGTCAAAAATTTGGAAATTTGGAAAAAAAATTTGGAAAAAAAAATTTTTCTCAATAAACAATTTTTTTTTCGAATTTTTGGAATTTATTACTCGAATATCAGTATTTCTAAAAATTTAGTGAAATTTTAAAAACATTTAAAAAAAATTTCTAATCAGAAATTCAAAAATTTTGAAAAACAAACTTTTTTTAACTCAAAAATCAAAATTTTCCCAATTTTTGCTGATTTTTAAAAAATTCCAGTGATTTAGGACTTTCTGTATGAAAACTTCGATTTTTTTTTAGTTTTCCATATAAAATTTCAAAAGATTGACCCAATTTCGTAGAAAATCTCAAAATTCTAAACTTTGTGCAATTTGTCGTGAAATCCATTGCAAAAAGTACGCAAACACACCAATATTTTTCAAAAGTACAGTAATTTGCAACAAATATGCCTGAAAATGGCGAAAAATTCAATTTTCTGTGATTTGTCGTGAAATCGGTGTCAAACACCACAACCTCACAGTTTTCGATTTATAAATACCGTAACCCTGCTAATAACCTTGCATAGCTACAGTAATCCTCTCAAACGCTAATTTTTCCATTTACCATTCTCTTATCACCCCTTATCAATTACAGGTGATAAAACTCTGTGATCTCTCTGCACACAACGATCAGGACACTGTGACGTCGGTGCAATGGTGTGATAAAGGAGACCTGTTGGCGGTCGGAACGAATCGAGGAATCACGCAGATCTGGGATGTGACTGTGCAGAAAAAGATCCGTGACTTGGGAGGGCACACGTCTCGGATCGGTTGTTTGGCGTGGAATGCAGACACGATATGTTCTGGGTCACGTGACAGGAGCATCATCCATCGGGACATTCGGTGCGACGATCGGGACATTCGGAAACTCACCAATCATCGACAGGTTAGCTCGAAAACCAAGTTCACGTGAAAAATCTAGGTCATTTTCATTTTCACGTGAAAAATCTAGGTCATTTTCATTTTCACGTGAAAAATCTAGGTCA
>LR539120.1:137455-151150 GCA_900536315.3 Caenorhabditis becei
AATTTTGTTTTTTTTTGTAGGTTTTCAAAATAATACCCTGAAAATAAGCACGAATTTTCAAAATTTACAACAAAAAATCAATATCCGCAATTTCTCTATTTTCCAGGTGTGCAACGTGGCATGGTCGAAGCACAGCAGTGAGTTGGTCTCGACACACGGATATTCATATAATCATGTGAGTTATCAATTTTTGAATCAATTTTTGGGGAAAAAATTGATAAAAGTGATAAGATTCGACAATGGCAAATTTAGAATTTTCTGGAAATTTTTTTACTGGAAAAAATTGGAAAAAATGAAAAATTTTTTTTTTGAAATTTGAACTGTTTTTGAGTTTTTTAAAATTTGAAATTCAAATTTCTTGCTATTTCCTAGCTCAAAAAATTTTGAATTAAAAAAAATGTTTCAATTTCTAAAAAAAAAATTTTTCAAATTATTGTAAATAATTCAATTTCAACGAACCTTGTCAAATTCTAATTTTTAATTTTATGTTGTTTTTCTGGCTAAAAAAATGATTTAAAAAAACAAAAATTTTTCCAAAAATTTTTTTTCAATTTTTCAATTTCAAATTTCAAATTTCAAATTTACGGTAAATTATTTACCGCTGTTTTTCTAGCTCAAAATCACCCAAAAAGCTCATCACTGATCTTATCACTCCTATCAATTTACAGGTGATAATCTGGAAGTACCCATCTCTGCAACCCGTCACCAAACTCGTCGGTCACCAATACCGTGTCCTTTACCTGGCAATGTCCCCCGACGGAGAGTCCATTGTGACAGGGGCCGGCGACGAGACCCTCCGCTTCTGGCACGTCTTCAACAAGGGCAACCCACCGACGATCCATCGCTCCAAACTCAATTTGCACTCGACGATTCGGTGATAAGAAGTCTCTGATGATGTGGATCGATTTTTTGAATTTTTTTTTTTTTGAGAATTTTTCTTTTTTGTGCTGGTCATATTTTATTTTCTTGTCAGTTTTTTTTCTAGAATTGCTTTGAGGTTTGGAGGGAGATTTGAATTTTTCAAATTTTTGAAAAAATTTTGAAAATTGAGAAAAATTTAAAAAAAAATTTTTTTGAAAAAATTTTTTGAAATTTTTTGAAATTTTTTTGAAATTTTTTTGAATTTTTAGAAAATTCAGAGAAGTTTGATATTTTTTAATTCTCAAAAAATTTTTGAAAAATTGAAAATTGAGAAAAAAAAATTTTTTTTCGAAAATTTGAAAAAAAAAATATTTTTGAAATTTTTGGAAAAATTGATTTTTTCGAAATTTGAATTTTCTAGATTTTTCTAGAAATTTCAAAAAAAAAATTTCAATTTTTCTAAAAAATGATAATTTTGGTTTCCAGAATTTTTCAAATTTCAAAAATTCCAAAAATCAATTTTTCAGAATTGGAATCTGATTTTTGAAAATTTAAAAATTTTGAAAATTCAAAAAATCAATTTTTCAGTTTTTGGAAAATGATTTTTGAATTTTTAAAAATTTTTTTAAAAATTCATATTTCCCGCCAAACCTCTCTCCCTTATCTCTTATCTCCTTATCACCTAGGTCCTCCTCTCCCTTATCTTTTCCTTGAATTCCGCACGCCATACACTCGTTCGTTCAGCGCTTCTAGTCCACACCTCGCCCCTCCCAATTTCAACTCTCCCAAAAAAAAAAAACAAAAATTCGAAAAGTTTGTGATATTGCCCACTGATAACGCCTCTTGTATCATAAGCCAATTTATCGATTATCGATTATCACTGATTATCGATTTTCCACGCCCGTCTCCACGAATTCTCTCTTTCTCCACTATCCTGTGACATTCTCATCATGTAATTATAATTTTTTTTTCAAATTTCCCGCTTTCCCGAAATCCACGTGTCCATTGGCTCCTCCCCAAACCTCCCACACGTCTTTCACAAATTTTTTGATATAATTTTCACAAATTTTTTTTTTGGTATTTTTTTTCTATTTTTTATTTTTATTAATCCCCCAACCCAGGCCCAGTGCTCTCCTAGTTCTCCCTGATTTTTTTTTGGAATTTTTTAAATTTTCAAAAAAATCAATATTTCCAAAGCCACGCCCCCTTCCTTTAATTCTCGTCTTTTCTAATTTTTAATTTTTTATTCTAAAATTCTCTCGCCAATTTCGATTCATTTTGCTAATTCTCTCTCTCTTTCTCTAATTGCGTTGCTCTTCCGAATTTTGAGCATTTTTTGAGCTAATTGATCCAATTTTCTATATCCTACAACTTCTTTTGACATAATGAAGGTATGAAGATTTTATGAATCTGGTTTTGATGAAATTTTGAATTTTTGGGATTTTTTTGGGTTACTGTAGCCTCAAAATAGTGTGATTATGGTGTTTGCAGACTGCGCGCAGAATCTGACGACAAAATGCGGGAAGCTTGAATTTTTCAGACTTTTTGCCTTGGTGTTTGCGGACAATACAGCAGAGCCTACGACAACTTGCGGAAATTTTGAATTTTTCGGATTTTTTGCTTCTTTTGGGTTACTGTAGCCTCAAATTAGTGTGGAAACGGTGATTGCAGACTTCGCACCGGATCTTACGACAATTTTTAAAAAATTTGATTTTTTGCGATTTTTGAAAGCTTATGGGTTACTGTAGCTTCAAAAATGTGGCATTGTGGTGTTTGCGGACTTTACACCAGAGGCTACGACAATTTGCGGAATTTTTGATTTTTTGAGATTTTTCAACTTTCGGATTACTGTAGCTCTAAAGTCTGCATTTCATTTTTACGCATCACAGACTTTGCACCGGATTTGACGACAAGGAAGTTCGAATTTTCGGATTTTTTGGAATTTTTTTCCGGTTACTGTAGTTTTCAAACTACACCGGATTTGACAACAATTCACACAAAAGTATTCATTTATTTAAAATTAAAAAAAAAACAAAATATATTTTTTCACAACATTTCATACATCAAATTTGTCCATTTTGAATCGGAATTCCGAAGCTAAACGAGTTCAAATCGATGGCAATATTCCCCTCGGACTCTTCTTGGAACCCAACAAAACATTTGCAATTGTACTGGTGGAGATGGTTTTTTAGGAGATTGTCCAGGTGACGGATGTATCGAATTGCCAGACGGAGGGTGTCCACTTTTGAGATTCGCTTTTCACTGGAAAAATGGGAAATTGTGGGTTACTGTAGCGGATCTTACAAGAAAATGCAGAAAATTTGAATTTTGGGTTACTGTAGCTTCAAAATGGTGTTTCTATGGTGTTTGCGGACTTTACATTGGATTTTACGACATTTGGAATTTTTTTTGGATTTTTTGGTTTTTTTAGGTTACTGTAGCTTGCTTTACACCGAATCTTACGACAAATCGCAGAAAATTGACATTTTTTGGGTTACTGTAGCTTCAAATTAGTGTCTTTGCGGTGTTTGCGGACTTTACACTATATCTTACGACATTTTGAATTTTCCGATTTTTTCGAGATTTTTCTAGGTTACTGTAGTTTTAAAATGGTGTCTTTGCGGTGTTTGCGGACTTTGCACCGGATCTTACGACATTTGGAATTTTTTGGCATTTTTCTAGGTTACTGTAGCTCTGTGCCTTTGGTGTTTGCGTACTTGGATTACTGTATCACTCACTCGACATGTACCGGCAAATGTTTCCTCAATCTCTCGTATCCATCATTCACATTTCTCACTCGACACCTCTCCCGTTCGTTTCTTTTCCAAACCGATGAACTGAAAAATTGGGTCAAATTGGGTTATGGTAGGTGATTGCGGACTTTGCACCGAATCCTACGACAAATTGCAGAAATTCGAAATTTTTTGGGTTACTGTAGCCTAGAAAATGTGTGGCTATGGTGTTTGCGGACTTTGCACAGGAACTTACGACACTTGAAATTTTTAGATTTTTTGGGGTTTTTCCAGGTTACTGTAGCTCTCTTTGCACCGGATCCTACGACAAATTGCAGAAAATTACCTGTAAGGCCCAAATTGGTCCTCTAATTCCACTGGCAGGGGTACGGTAGCTTCCGGGGCGAATGGGTTCACGTATTTTTGTTTGGGAGGTGATGGAGTGGAAGTTGAGGACGTGGAGAGTTGGGTTACTGTAATGCATAGGATTTGACGACAATTTTTGGAAAAAAAAATGCTTTTTTGGGTTACTGTAGTTATGAAATTGTGTTAACTTGGTGTCTGCGGACTTTGCGCCAAATTTTACGACAATCTGAAGAAACACGATTTTTTAGGGATTTTTCGATTTTTTTGGATTACTGTAGCCCCAAAACTTCATGACTTTTGGAAATTTCAAATTACTTTATTTTTTGGGTTAATGTACCTAAAAAAGTGCGAAAATTGGGGAATTTTGATTTTTGCGTATTTTTGCGTACAATACACCAAATTTTACGACACTTTTCTCAAAATTGATTTTTTGATTTTTTGAGGTACTGAGAAATGTGAAAAAAATTTCAGAATTGAGGAAATTAAAATTTTACGTTTTTTTGTACAATGCACCATATCTTACGACCTTTTGAAAATTTCGGGTTAATTTAGCTCCCAGAAATTTCAAAATGTGATTTTGCGTACAGTACATCACACCTTACGACACTTTTTCAAAAATTAAAAATTTGATTTTTTTTGGGTTACTATAGCTCAAAAAAAAGCGAAAATAAAAATAAAAATTGATGAATTTTGATTTTTGCGTACAATACACCAAATCTTACGAAAATTTTCTTTTTTCCAAGTAAAATAATTCAAAAACCCTTACCCAAGGCCTTATTCCGTCCATCAGTGACAATAATTTCGAATGGCTTAACCGGTTCATTGGAATTAGTGATAACAGTTGAGTACACCCCGTTATCAAATGTATAAGTTGGGAACATTGAGAGAAAACTCGAAGAGGATGTGGACATCATTGCGAAATATAATTGGATATAATATGATGAAATGGGCTCATGGATGAGCCAAGGGGCGGAGCTTAGCCTACAGTAGTCCGAGCTGTGCAAATAGGGGGCTCATGCACCATGTTTATTTGCTGGGCTCCATCAAAGGAAATCGTTTGCGGGAAAACTGGCGGCCGACTGGAAAAGAATAGGGAATTGTGTTTTTGGATTGGTGGAAGAGATTTGGGAAGTTAGGCCATCAGGGAAAATTTCGAAAATTTTGAAAAAAAATTTGAAAAAAAAATTTTTTTTAGAAATTTTTTTTGAAAATTAAAAAATTTATTGATTGATATGTGATATAAAAATGATAAAAATATTGAAAATAAATGAAATCTAAATGTTGATTGATTTTGAAAAAAAATGAAAAAAAAATTTTTTTTTTGAAATTTTTTTTTGAAAAATTTTTTGAAAAACGTTTTTTTTTGTTCATCGATTTTTTTTAATTTTGAATTTTTGATGATAAAAATGATAACAACTTCTTTCATTATGCCGAAAAAAATTTTTTTTTCCTCAAGCCAAAATTTCTTACCACCTGACCACACTTCTTGGCAAACATATCACAGCTGTTATGGTAATTGATTAGGATGATAACAAATATACTCTGATTAAACAAAAAAAAGTGATTGGTGCTGGTATAATTAGCACCTGCTAATGACAATTATGGGTTTTGAAAAAAATAGGATTTCTGTGAAATTTGAAAAATTTTTTTTAAATCAGAAATTAGCAAATTTTGAATTGGAATGCACTTGATTTGACGACAAATTGAATTTTTAAAAAAATAAAATTTTTCAGGATTACTGTAGCTCTGGTGTTGGCACGTAATACACCAAACTTCACGACAATTCAAGAAATTCTGGAATTTTTCGATTTTTTCATCAATTTTGGGTTATTGTAGCTCCGAAACTGCATTTTGGGTGTTTACACACAATACACCGCATCTTACGACAGTCCAAAAATTTCAGGAATACTGTAGTTTTACAGAATCATTTTGAATTTTTCCACGGGTTACTGTAGTTTTAAAATTGTGCAAAAACTTTTATTGCACATAATGCATCAAGCTTTACGACAAATCAAGAATTTTTGAAATTTTGCAGTTTTTTTGGAAATTCTGGGTTACTGTAGTTTCAAAACTGTGTATTTTCGGTGTTTGCACACAATACACTATACTTCACGACAATTCTCTTTTTTTTTGGATTTTCTGAATTTTTTCGAGAATTCTGGGTTACTGTAGCTTTGAAACTGTGCATTTTTAGTGTTTGCACAAAATACACCATACCTTACGACATTTCAAATTTAAAATCCCCCATAATAATAAATCACTAATTCCTTTTTCTTTTTCAGTTCCACTTTCCCAATACGTAGATTGTTTTGACCCCCCTTCCCTAACCAGTTGTCTCTCTCTATAAATGGACAAATATTTGGAAGGTCTATGGACTGTAGACGGCCGAAAAAAAGGGAAAAAAAGGGAAAAAACAGACATTTACGTCACGGGAAAGATATGAATCTGGGCATGTGTAAGGCGAGGTCATTTTTGGGTCTCGACACGATTTACAATTTAAATTTAACTTTTTTTTGAAAGGGAAAGTGGTCATTCTGTTTTGTGACTGGTTTATTGATCATGACCACTTTTACAATGTTTTTTGACCTTTTTTACTATCATTTTTAAGTTTCCCATGTCCTAAAACCCGAATCCCCAAATTTCTAGCTCTCTAGGTCGATTTTTAGATTTCTGTGCAAACACCGCACGACAAAATGCACAGAATTGAGCTACAGTAACCTGGAAAATGAAAAAACTGTGCTCATCTGTTGATAATTGCTCAAAATCTCTTAAAAATGACTAAAAAGCATAGTAAAGTAAATTTCCAGGTTACTGTAGCTCAATTCTGTGCATTTTGTCGTGCGGTGTTTGCACAGAAATCTAAAAATTGAGCTAGAGGGCTAGAAATATGGGGATAAGGGTTTTGAAATATGGCAAACACGATTTTATAGTCAAAAACCAAGAATAGTGCCTACAAATTTGAAGCCAGCAAGAAATTTGCCGCAAAACTTGATATTGGCTGATTTTTTGCGAAAATCGGCGAAAATTAGCTTATTTCAGTCATTTGTAACTTATTTCTGCTAAAAATTTCAAAAATCGCACTAATCCCGATTTTCCAGGTTACTGTAGCTCGATTCTGTGCATTTTGTCGTGCGGTGTTTGCACAGAAATGCTAAAAATTAAGCTAGAGGCCTAGAAATTTGGGGGTCGGGGTTTTAGGACATGGTGATAACGATAAGATAAAAATCTCAAAGTCCCTGATGTTCCTTGACGCATTTGCAGTGCCCTTCCTTATCGCTCACGTCACTCCAAATTAGGTCCAATTTCTTCTTTTTCCCGATCAAGGCCAAGTTGGTGACCAGTTAGTTAGACACTTTTTTGAGAAGATCAGTCAGAAATCTTCTGAATATTGCCACGTGGCAATTCAGATGACGTTCCACAGATTCAGAAGACCTCGATGATGTCGGTGGTCGTTCATCTTTTCCCACCCCAAAAAAACCCGTTTCCTTTCGATTTTTGTACAACAAATAGTGACCAGAACAACCACAATCAACGTCTTCTTTCTCTGCGTCTCTCTCTCTCGATTTCACTCTCGATGTGGTCACGGTTTTCATATCGATTTTGAAGTGTGTCTTCTGACTTGTGCGAGAATTGCGTCAAGGATTTTTGTTGGCGCTTTTTTGGTGCAATGTTGAATAGTTGGAAAATGAGAGTTTTCGGTTTACAAGATTTATTTTTTTGAAAATTGAAAAATTAAAAAAAAAACAGAAAAGTCAAAAAATTAGAATGTTGTTTTTTTTCAGATCTTTCTAGATTTTTTTATTCGCTAGATTTTTATCTTATCGTTATCACCATGTCCTAAAACCCTTATCCCCTAATTTCTAGCCCTCTAGCTCAATTTTTAGCATTTCTGTGCAAACACCGCACGGCAAATTGCACAGAATCGAGCTACAGTAACCCGGAAAATCGGAATTTGTGCGATTTTTGAAATTTTTGAAAGAAATTGGTCAGAAATGAGTGAAATTTGCGAATTTTCGTCAAACATCAGCCAATGTGAAGTTTAGGGTCAGAAAATTTGCTGGCACCAAATTTGTGGCTAGTATTATTTGTTTTTGACTATAAAATCGTGTTCGCCATGTCTTAAAACGCTTATCCTCAAATTTCTAGCCCTCTAGCTCAATTTTTAGCATTTCTGTGCAAACACCGCACGACAAAATGCACAGAATCGAGCTACAGTAACCCGAAAAAATTTTTTCGCAGAATTTTATCATTTTTCTTGAATTTACCTCTTTTTTGCTAGCTTTTCAACATTTTTCACAAAAAATAAATTTCAGATGTCCTCCCACGACATTTGCACAAAAACCATGTGGGCGTTGAGTTTTCCACTTGGCGTGTTGTTAGTGGGATTCGTGGCGTTAACAGCGTATGCGACGTATAGGTGAGTGATAAGAGAAGTTATCAGTGATTTTAGAAAAAAATTGAAGAAAAAATGAAAATTTTCAAAAAAAAATTTTTTTTTCAAATTTTTTCAATTTTTCAAAAAGCAATCTCCTAATTTTTTTGTAATGAAAATATTATTTTTAATCAATCAATAACCATAAAAATTGAAAAAATTGAAAAATAAATTTTTTAAAAACTTCCAGTTTCCACATATTCGTCCCATTGGCGCCTGTAAACGATATCGATTGTGAGACAATGTTCAATACGACTTCTGAAGAATACCTACTTTACATGCAAAATCGGACACTTCTAGAGCCAACACACAATGATAAAAGGTACAGTAATCCGAAAAGAAAAAAAAATTTCAAAAATTGGCGCGCACGATATCTCGCAGCGAAAAAAACTACAGTAAGATTTTTTGCTTTTCTAGCTAGATTTTTATTTTATCGTTATCACCATGTTCTAAAACCCCAATCCCTAAATTTTTAGCCCTCTAGCTCAATTTTTAGCATTTCTGTGCAAACACCACACGACAAAATGCAGAGAATTGAGCTACAGTAACCCGGAAAATCAAAAATAGTGCAATCTTACTGTAGTTTTCGCTGCGAGATATCATGAGCGCGCCGATTTGAAATTTTGAATGCAAATTCCAGTTTTTAATTCCAGTTGCTTCCAAATCCGTCGTCGTCGTTATCTTCCAAGTGATATGCCCAAATCAATGGCTGGAAATCATAACATGTTCTTTATAAGAGTCGTCAAGAAAGTAGGTACAGTAACCCGGGCTACAGTAATCCATTGATTTTTAGGACTACGATTTCGTAGAAGAAGTCTTGACAATGATGCATAATCCAATTCATTTCTTCTGTTTCGCACTGGATATTTCAGCAGATGAGGTGTTTAAGGAAAGGGTAAGAGGCACCGGAAATGCGTCAAGGCACCGGGAAAGCGCTAGCAAAAAGAATTGAAAAAAATCGCTAAAAACCATGAAAATTGAGCTCAGAACGGAAAAGCGTCAAGGCACCAGAAGTGCGCCAATGCACCAGAAGTGCGTCAAGACCAAAATGCATATGTAAAAGTTGTAAAAAGCTCTAGAACAAGCAGAAAACTCCAAAATCCTCCAATTTGGGCCTTGCACCAAAAATGCGCCAAGGCACCAAAGTTGCGCCAAGGCACCAAAAGTGCGCCAATACCGAATTTTATTGGTAAAAATTGACAAAAACTCTGGAATAAGCGAAAAAACTGAAAATTTGAAAATCCTTCAGTTTGACTCTTGCTCCAAAGTTGCGCCAAGGCACCAAAAGTGCGCCAAGGCACCAGACTTGCGCCAAGCCCATTCTAGACCAAAATTCGCCGCTGAACAACATGCTTACCATGAAATCCCTTCAAAATCTACAGTAATCCCCAACTTTTCAGATGTTCCGCCTCGGCGACTGTATGGTCAACATCCTTGTGCCCAGACAACTATTCAACACTTCGACCGCCCACGGCCTGCTTAGCGCCCATAAACGATGTTTACGAGAAATTGACGAATTCGAGTGGAAACACGCTGTTATCACGGCGGTGAGTGCGGGTTGGCGCTTTGTTGGTGCCTTAGCGTGATTTTGGTGCCTTGGCGCAATTCTCGTGCCTTGGAGCAGTTGTGAGACAGGTGTCAAGCATAAAATTTGATTGGAGAACCGCTTTTTCTGTTGGCGCTTTTTTGGTGCTTCAGTTGCTGGCCCGATTCTCGTGCCTTGGCGCCTTTTCGGTGCTCCAGTTGCTGGCGCATTTCTCGTGCTTTTCCTTGGCGCAATTCTATTCTTTCAGGAACACGACATCCCACTTCACTCTACAAAATTCTTGGCGAGAAGATCGAGACGATTGAGGGATATGGTCGAGATGAATGGGTTAGTGATAAGGGATAATCTCTTATCAATTGATAAAATTTCAGAGTGATATTCAAGGAGGAAACGTTGGATAACGCTAATCCGAATGATACAAGCTCACAGTGTAATTTTGGGGTTGGCGCGTTTTCGGTGCCTTCGCGCATTTCTCGTGCAGCCTTTTTTAACGGGTACTGGGCGCTAATTTTCAGTTTTTCTAGTCAAAACTTGGGTAAAATTGCATTTTTCTGCTGCTTGCGCATTTTTGGTGCCTTGGCGCAATTCTCGTGCCTTGGCGCATTTCTCGTGCAGCCTGTTTTTGTGGTTTCTGGGTGCTAAATTTTGAAAAAAAATCACATTTTTCAGCTGTTTGCGCACTTTTAGTGCCTTGGCGCCTTCCCAACCCTCCAAATTTCCAAATTTTTTCTCAATTTTTCCAGTATACCAAGTCTCCCGAAACTGGATCCAGCACCTTTGCTCCGTCGCCACAATCAGTCATTCCCAACACGAAAAACTATACAAATACCTTCTAAACACTCCGGATTTCAATTTACCCGATGATAATCATCGAGAAACTGGAGTTGTTGAGAAGAATTGCGACACTGAACGCTATGATGTGGATGGATCGTGTTTGTATGGAATGGAGGATTTCCCAATGATACGGTATTTTGTAGAGAATTTTATGCTGATCATTTTTGTAGTTGATCACTTTTTGATAGCATCAGTGATAAGGGAGTTATCTTTGAAAAACTGAATGAAAAATAATGTTTTTTGAGTTTTTCAGACTTTTCTCAAAAACTAGAAGAGCTAGAAAAAAGTTGTCAACTGAAAAAATGCTCTAAAAAATGTTTCCAATCGTTTTACATTTTCTTTTTCTCAAAATTTATCGATTGAAAAGTTATTTTTCCAGAAACACGACTCGCCTCTTCATCCGCGCCGATCCCCACTACGATTTCGGTTTTGTTCAATGCGTACATGAAGTTGTCTTCGAAAGAACCTTCTTCGACCCAATTTCTAATCAAAATGCCAATAATTACTTGTATGGTTCGAGAAAGAACTTGATAGATGATTATAGACCGTAACTTCTTGATTTTTTCTGTTTTTCCCTGTTTTTCTGTAATTTTCCGGGTATTTTCTACTTTTCTGTGCTTTTTCAACGGGTTTTTGATAGAAATTCGAGTTTACTGATAAGAAATCAAATAAAAATGCCATTCTTTACTGTATTTTAGCAGAATTCCGACGAGAGAGCGCGGTTTAGCGTGTGCTAGGCGAGAGACGCAGACGATAAAGACTACGACACTCCGCATCGCTCGCTGTTTATCGTAAATCGCTTCACGTGAATACGACCAGTTTCTAGCCGATTTCAACGCTTTTCTCCATGTAAATAATCGATTTTTCGGCGGAAAATGGACGAAATTATGATGGACGATCCGTCCGGAATGGTACTGTACGAAGAAGAAGTCACGACGGCTAATGGTAAGGCGGGAAATTTGAAAAATATTTAAAATAGTGTTTTTTCAGAAATTATGCCTTGTGTCAGCAGTTGGGATGAACAGAAACCGGTTGGATACGAATTAACAGATACTAAATGTTATAAGTGAGTTTTTTTATTTTAAAATTTGAAAAAAATTAGAGAAAAATGCGGTTTTTCCGAAAAATCTGGGAAAAAATGGCTTTTGAGTGAATAAAAAAATCGATTTCATTGGTTTTTTGCCAAATATTGCTTGAAATTGTTCGCAAACATCAGGAGAATCGGAAAATCCAAAAGAAATTATCAGAAAAACACGAAAAAATTAACAATTTCCGTTTTTCTCAAAAAATTGGGGAAAAATGGGCTTTGAGCGAATAAACAATTCATTTTTCATGGTTTTGTCCTGAATATTGTTCAAAATCATTGATGAAACATAGAAAACCTTGAAAATCCAATAAAAATTCTCAAAAAACCCGAATAAAATCAAAAAATTCAGTTTGCTTCAAAAAATCGGAGAAAAATGGGTTTTGAGCGAATAAAAAACTCATTTTTTCTGGTTTTGTGCTAAAAATTGCCTAAAATTGTTCGCGAACATCAGAAAAATCGAAAAATCCATAAGAAATTGTCAAAAAAACACAAAAAAATTTAAAATTGCCGATTTTTCCGAAAAATCGGAGAAAAATGGGTTTTGAGCGAAGAAAAAATTCATTTTTCTTGGTTTTGTGCTGAATATTGTTTAAAATTATTGATAGAAGATAGAAAAACTTGAAAAACCAAAAAATAATCTGGGAAATCCGAGAAAAATAAGAATTTCCGAAAATTTCCATTTTTTTTTCCAAAAATTCTTGAAAAAAAATGATTTTTGTTAATTTTTTAGCTAATAGAAAAGCAGAAATTTATCGTTTACACAAGAAAATATGCAAAAAACCAATTTTTGAAAAATGATGTGAAAGTATTAAAATTAAAATTCCAAAAAAAAAACGGGAAAAATCGGCAATTTTCAATTTTTCAACAAAATTTTTTTTGCTCCGTTTTCAAATTTTTTTATGTTACAACACCAATAAATAATGAAAGTTCCAAAAATATAATAAAATCTAAAAATTGAATTGCAAAAAATTAAAAAAAAATTTTTTTTTCAATTTTTTTTCAACTCAAAAAGGAAAATTTCCATCATTTTTTTCAAAAGTCAGTTGAATCAATCCTAATAATTATTTAAAACCAAGAAAATCCCAAACCCATTAATTTTCTCTTCAGAACCCCCAGCGGTGTCCAAAAAACGGCGACAATCCAGCGAGAACAGCTCGGCTCCTCGTCCCAATCCTCAAAAGACCTAATCGGAGAGCAACAAATCGTGGAAACGGACGGAGAGTTCAGTATAGACACGATGGATTGTCTTCTGGAGCCGTCGACGTCAATGACTTCTGAACCGTCGGCGTCTTCTTATCAACCTGATCCGTTGAAGAAGTTGGCCATCAAAATCGGCGAACGGATACTTCGATTCAAGGTTATCAACGCGTCGGATGCTCCAGAAGCACCAATTGGAAGTCCCGGAGGTTCCGAATCTTCTGGATGGATAGATGATCCGAAGCCGTTGACTGCTCCGAAGGCGTTGGCTGGATTGTTTCATTGTATCAGTTGCAAGACTTATTTTGGAAATAAGGAGGTCTATCAGAGGCATGTTATGGTAAGGAAATCACACAAATTGAAAATTGGGTCCCGCAGCGAAAATTAAAAAATCATTTGTTTTCATTTTCGCTTCGAGACCCAACTTGGTTTTTTTTAATCCAAAAGTCTGAGAGTTGTATCCCCACGGTTTCGGGAAATCGGAGTCTTGCAGCAAAAATGAAAAAAAAATTTTTTTTTTCATTTTCGCTTCGAGACCCAGAGCTTCCGGAGTCGTTTTTCCCGGGAAACCGCTGCCCAAATTTTCTTTTTTTTTTTGAATTCTGATTTTTTCAAACTGCTGAATTTTTTTCAATTTTTG